>BQNB010108975.1:0-15042 GCA_026074375.1 Tanacetum coccineum | reverse complement strand
GAGATGCTTCGTTGACTAGGTCGGAGACACCACAATTACCGATTTATCCCATTATGCTATATGGATACCAGATCACCACATCAGACTTTTTACCTTGGATACCCCTGACTCAGCCTAGTACCTATGAGGTTAGAGGTCCATCCTCAGCAGTAACCAAGGCACCACATCCAGTGGGACGTCCTCTTTCAGTTGTAGCATCTAGGGTTGCCCTACACCATAGGGAGATTGAGGCGTTATGCATGAGAGCAGATAAGATGGAGGATATGCAGACTCGTGCTCTTTCCTTAGTAATAAAGGTTGATGGTGTGAGTGGTGCTCAAGTGGCGGATAGTATTTCCATAGCATAGCTACAGCCTAGGATGACTAACGTAGAGGAAGGAGTACAAACATTGGCTGAGCAGGGAGTGCTTGTTGCGAGCAAGCTAGATGAGACTGAGACACAGGTTTTGGAGATGAGGGACATAGTGGACAATTACTCTCGTGGATAGGTTGATGCATTGAGAGAAGAGATGGATGGACTACATGGGAGTACAGAGACTATGAGCCAACAAATACAGACATTAGAGACTGCCTTACAGGAGGTTAGGGCAGAAAATCAGGACTTACGAAATCGCTTGAGTGCGAGCGTGAGTAATGAGAGGTGTATGGTTGCTTCCATGCTTTGGATAGAAGAGCGCATTAGTGCGCTAGAGCTGAGACCGCAGGGACCACCAGATGGTTCCCAATAGATTTACTTTTATGTTCCTGATGTAGGACTTTTGTATTACCACTAAACTGCTAGTGACAGTTAGTGCTATCATGCTGCCGGGTGTAATTTTGTTCTCTTTTGTAAACACCGCAGCTTATTCCAAACTTATCTTATTATTGCCATGAAATTATGTTGCTTAATGAAGTATCATTTGGTTATCATGATTGTTTTTATTATCATTCTATCTCATTTTTTTATTACCATCACGTATCTCGACCTTGTATACTTTTACAAATTCTTATTGAAGGAGATTGAAAATAAGAACTATTGAAAGGCTAGTAAAGAATCAGATAGCTGAAGCTATCGCAGAGTACGAAAGAAACTGAACTAACCCAGAGAATGCTAGAGGATCTGGGCCAACCACTACTGCAGGATCTGGTCAGCCAATACTAGAGGAGTTGTTGCACCGGATATGCACGGATGTTCATACAAGACATTCCTTAACAGCAAGCCTCATTCCTTCAATGGAACTGAGGGTGTTGTCGGACTGAGTTGTTGGTTCGAGATGATGGAATAAGTGTTTGAAATCAACAAGTGTGCCAAAGAGGACAAGGTTAAGTTTGCAGCGTGCACTTTTGAGGGTCGTGCTCTGACCTGGTGGAATGGTAATGTGCACACCTTGGGACTCACTAATGCAAATCAAATCCCCTAGAGCAATGTGAAAACCATGATGACAACTGAATACTGTCAGGCAACAGAAATTCAGAAAATAGAATAAGAACTTTGGACTCTGACCGTGAAAGGAGATGATATTGAGGGCTACAAAAACTGGTTTCATGAGTTAGCATTGATGTGTCCTGATTTGGTTACACCTGAGAAGAAGAAGATTGAGCGCTACATTCGAGGACTACCCGAGAGAGTCAAGGCGAATGTTACCTCTTCAAAACCTGCAAGTCTCCACGATGCTATTAATATGGATCGTGAGTTTATTGAACAAGCAATTCAGGCTAAGGCAACAGGAATTGGTAAACGTAACAAGAGAAAATAGGAGGATCACCAAAGAAACAATAACAACAACCGCAACAACAACACTTTTCACCAGCACTAGCAAAAAGAAGACAGGGAAGTTTGCTAAGCTCTATGCTGACCGCCCTAGCCCTAGAAGTCGAAAGGGATTTTCTTGGGAACCTACCACTGTACAATCAGTGTAATTTGCATCATGACGGTCAGTGCCCTCCCAAGTGAAGGAAATGCAAAAGAATAGGTCATCAAACTAGGGACTGTTAGAGTAAGACCCCTGCTGCTGACCCCTCGCCATCTTCCGATGCTAACGCATAAGGAGGAATTTTCTCGCTTTATAAGACTCAAGTTGAAGATATTCTAGGACTATATACCTTATGGGAATTGCATTAGTATTTTCTATGAATTTTGTTGCACTGTTGAATGTTTTATTTTAAGGTTCTATAAATTCAGGTGTCATGACGATTCCGTCGGTTACATTTTGATACTCTGATAAATTTGCAAGCTACTCTCTAGATTGTCATCATCTTACACATATTTTTATTACCATTCTATAAACCGTTTTGCTAACATCTTGCGAACTATTTTTAACCACTTATACTTATCTCCTAGAAGCGTCACTATATTTTTATATATAAATGTGGTTTATATAAATACTAAAACTCTCCAGAGACATTATTAGTGATGCAATTGTCTCTAAAACTTCTCAGAACTTCAGATAATTCTCTTTTTGATGATATTGAAACATGACATATTTGTCGACCCCACTGGTTATTTTACTACTCGACTCCGAGTTTGAACTTTCGCCTTGTACCTCTGAAATATATGAGTCGTCATGAATTTCGTTGCATGAAAACATGCCAACTAAATCAATCACGACTCTCTACGTTCATTTTGTTGATTGGATAATTCTTTACGTTCATTTCTTTTAACCGCTACTATATTTAGATACCCTTGATACTTATATCTTTTTTTACCTACTATTATTATGATCAGTTGGTTCCTTTGTTAGCTACAATTAATTCTATGAATGACCCTCTATAGTCTACCAGTTCACGATCTAAGGGAGTAAATAACTCTTTGCGCTCATTTTCTTTTTGACCACTCCTATGTTTGTTCAGATATTCTTATTCTTGTTATGACCTATCGTGTTATAAATCACCTTGATGTCATCTTATAAACTAATTCGTCGTCATCTTATGGACTATTTTGCTATCTTACAAATCTTTGGGCTAATATAAAAATTTTCACAATCATTCTATAAATTATTTTGCTACCATATTATAAACCAGTTGATACTATCTGGTGCATAACAACAAGTTTGATGAAAATGAGCATTTTATTGCTAGTCCTTAATTATACATAGCCTGATCACCTATGTATAATTCAGGAAGGACCATGCTATGCTGAGAGTAGTCAACTTGAAATTTTGTCAGAATCAATTTTCTAATCCTATTTCCAAAGGTCAAATTTCGTGTGTGCGTGTGTATAATTAAAGAAGTTACCCCTCATCTTTCGCAACCACCTCGTCTTCTATAGTCACTAGTTGAGCTTTGGGGACCAGAGTTCTCTAAGAGGGGTTGACTGTAATACCTCGTAAATTCAGGTAAAC
Organism: Tanacetum coccineum; assembly: GCA_026074375.1. Taxonomy (NCBI): domain Eukaryota; kingdom Viridiplantae; phylum Streptophyta; class Magnoliopsida; order Asterales; family Asteraceae; genus Tanacetum; species Tanacetum coccineum. The sequence goes on along the minus strand of BQNB010108975.1, from coordinate 11,722 downwards.
AATTAATTCATATTTTATTCCTATGTTTACCTTTGCGTAAAATTTTATTTTTACTGTTTACCCGATTTGGTAATTTTGCGTTTTTAGTAAATTTGAGCCGTCTTTTAGCTCATTGCTCGTCTACGTGTTTTCGTAGTTCAAATATTTCCATATTTTACGTCGAGGATTTATAATTCTTATTTTTGTAATTTCAATTTTTATTTTTTGTTTTGTCGAACCTTGCTAAAAATCGCACCTTCGAGCCTTTTACCTTACATTTTATTAAAACACTTGCATTTTGATACCACTAATATATCAATAATAAAATTATAGATACAATATATATATATATATATATATATTAATTACTTTATATTACTATAATATTATTTTTATTATATATATATAAACAACACCCCTTATAAACCCTTGCCCCCCACCCCTTGATACCACAAAACCAAACCCACACTTATATTTATCAACTTCCCATGTCTTTTTCATCATTACATACATGCACATATTAAAAAAAACTCTCTTCCTACTTTAAAAATAAAAACACAATAACAAAAAAAAATCCCTCCTCCTTTACTTGTTGGCTGCCGTCAAACCCCACACAATTACCTCTACCATCAAAAATTTTCCTACCTATTCTAATTACTACAACCACTACATAATGGCCATGCAAGTTTGATCAAGAGTTTTGATTTTTAGGATTTTTCTTGGAGATTTTGGTGCAAGTCTTGGATTAAGGGGTTTTTGCATTGTGTGTAAAGAGATTTTTGGAGTATTTGAAAGCTTTGGTTTTGTTGTTTGGGTTGCTTGTGGTGTTCGAACCAAGTAAGGGACCAAGAGGAGTTACCCTTTATTTTTTTTCTTGCATTCCTAGTTGAAATTTATAAGTTTTTGAAACCATTTTATTTCATACTTTTGATATATACTCATGATATTTTTATTTGGTACTTTGAATCCATATTATATGTGTGTTAGATGAGTTGTTTGGATGTGAAAATTATGGCGGATTAGTTAGTTGATGGAGTTAGGCTAGTGTTAGGATCATAAAAGTGTCGATTATGATACTTTATATGGTTTTATTTATTATTAGTTTTTAGTCTTTATTTTACAAAGTAGAAAGTAGTTTGTAATAAGGAGTAATATGCTAAAAGTGAAAAATAGCATATTATTCAAAGAATATGAAATAGATTGCAAAATTAAGAAAATAAAGAAAGGGAAGCTAACCTCCCTCTCTTATAAATACCCACCTAATCAACATTAGGTGGTTAAGGCTTGTAACAAACTCATTTTCCCTCCCATTTCTCTTTTTTATAAAATTTAGAAAATTGTGAAAGACTTGTATTCCTCTCTTGACTCTCTCTATTATAAACCTTCTAAATTGTGTGATTCAAGATAAATCGAGACCTAACAAGTGGTATCATACGCCATTAGAGATTTAGAGTGATCTATTTTGTGATTGAGATCGTTATCGAGGATGACGTGATGCTTATTCGGTGATTTCCGGTGGTTTCGTGTGGTGATTTAAGCATTTTGAGCATTTTTGACGTTATATTACATGATTCTACTCATTTTCAACAACAATTATGGATAAGACGTGACCGTTTTGGTTATTTTGAGCAATTTCGGTATAATTTCATAAGTAATATACAAATTCGATAAGGTAGTTGATCGTTACGAAGGAGTTTATCGAAGGGTTACCAATTTTGGAAGTCTTATTGTTGTTAGATTGATTTGTAATAGATATACGTGTTTTCGATTTTATCGAAAAACGTATTTTAGGTATTTTTTATCATATTTGAAAGTTGTTACCGAGACTGATCTTGTGCACAAGTTTTCGGTTTTATCAAAAATTGTGTATTAGGAATACGTCTCATTCTCGGAATTAAGCATAACAGTTGTAATAGATACATAATTTCTTGGTTTTATCAAGAATTGTGTTAGGAAAATCAATTTCGATATCATATCACAATTTTGGTTTTATCAAAATTATGTTAAACGAATAAAACAGATCAGTTTTGACATTATCATAAGTATTTGTGAATTGAAACGTGATCATTTCTTTCGGTTTTATCGAAATTGTGATCATTTTTCGAATTCAAAGTGTTAAAACCACATTTTTGGTTTTATTGAAATTGTGATATTCATTTTTAGAAATATCTTAAAAAGGATCAAGTTTCACCAAAATTGATATTATTACGGTTTTATCGTGATAGTTATATCGAATTTGGCTGATTTTTTTTAAAAGTGTGAATATCGAAATTTAAGAAAGTTTCGAATTTGGTGTATGTTATACCCAAGATTAGTTACATCCGAGAAAGATTCCGAATTTGGTGTCTGTTGTATCCAAGATTAGTGTTGTTCGAGAACAGTGTTACCAAAATTAGGCATTCTAGACACGTTTCTCACTTCCGAATTTGGACATCGAATTTGTGACACGTGTCAAACTCGACAAGTATTGAAGTTTCTAGAAAGTCACAAATAGAACTCTTTTTCATCTACAAAGATCTAATCTTTGAGTCACAAGATATGTCGACATCTAATACACATCAACAATCTCTTGCTGATGCCGGTTCTGAGACTAGACCTCTGATGCTTAAAAGAGGTAGTTATATACCATGGGCAAGTCATTTTAGAAGGTACCGCAATCGAAAGAGAGAAAATACAAAGTGGCTTAACAAGGCAATTGATGAAGGTCCATATGAGTTTAAAGAATTCACTCTTTTTGAAATTGAAGAACCAAGGATGCAAACAGAAGAGGATTTAAAAGGAGATGATTTAAAACACTACGAAGCTGAGATTGAAGCAATGAATTTAATTTTAATCTCTATCCCAAATGACATATATAACTTTGTGGATGCTTGCACAACTACACAAGCCATGTGGCAAAGAGTTGAATGTTTAATGAGAGGAACTATGCAAAATAAAGTTGATAGGGAAACACACTTCAATAATGAGTTTGATCAATTCGTTGCTAAACCAGGAAAAGCACTTGTGTCAGTCTACAATTGTTTTGCTCAGCTAATGAATGATCTGGAAAGAAATGGCATTAAATTTCCAAAAGTCACTGTTAACACAAAGTTCCTAAATTGTTTATAACCTGAATGGCTGAAGTATGTCACTCAAGTTCATCTTGAAAAAATATTGACAGTGGATACTTATGATGATTTGTTTAATTACCTTCAGCAATTTGAGAAATTGGTAAATGCATCTAGAGCAAAGAAGTTAGAAATATCAAATGATCCTCTTGCATTGGTGGCACATACGGGTTCCTCTTCCAAAACTACCTCACCTTACTATGTCACACATCCTTCTTCAGTGGTTGATTATGATGATGATTATAAAGGGGATGCAGTACACAACACTTTTGAAGACCCACTTACTTCTGCAATGATTTTACTTGCTCGTGCCATCACTCAACGTTTCTCTAATCTAACAAATAATCTTCTTCGTACCTCTTCCAACACCGGAAATCAAGCAATTGTTCAAGCTGACATAGTACAGATTCAAAGCAGGAATTCTGGTAATGATGGCAGAAATACAAGACGTTCATATGTTTAAAAGGAAGTCATTGAGGGTATCAATGTTTAAAATGATGCTGGAAACATACAGAGAACTCTTCAAACTACGTCTTTAGAAACTACTGTAAATGTTCAATGCTACAACTGCAGTGAGAAAAGTCATTATGCTCGTAATTGTCCAAAGCCAAGAGTTTGAGATTCAAAGTACTTCATAGAATAGATGTTGCTAGCAAAACAAGATGAAGCAGGAGTAATTCTTACTGATGAGTAGAATGACTTTTGCTGATGCTACTCGGATGGAAGAAATTGAGGAATTAAGTACGAATATATGCTTGATGGCCAGAATTCAACCAGCAAACTTTGATTCTGATGCAGGGCCAAGCTATGATTATGCATTTCTCAGTAAGGTAGAAACACCATCCACCAGTTATGTGAATTCCTTATTTGTTAAAGATAATCAAGAACAAAGGTATCCGAAGCAACCTAAAATTATTAACAATACAATTGGTAATGATCAAATTGATAGCAATATTATATTTGATGAACCAAATGTCAATGTTAATAGTGACAACATTGAACACGATAACAATGTGCAAGCATCATATGCATTAGAACAATTAGCTCTAAATACATATTAGGAAGTTGAGAAACAGCAAATGCTGACAAAGTCAAAGTAAAACAAACAACAACAAAGTTTTAAACTGACACAAACTTGAGTTGTATAAGGAAAAGGTTGGGGTTTTGAAGAGACTAAAGGAGATATAACTTACCTTTTTAATCCGAATTTATTTAAGGTCTGGACAATATTGAAAAGACGATTAGAAAAATGAGTTTACTATATATATTTATCTCATGTTCAAGACTTATTTCTAGATCTTGAAAAATATCGAGACACCTTACAATTGCATGTTGTTGAGTTAAAAAGTCAAACTATGGAACTTCAAAAGACACACTACTTTTGAAACAAAAAAGATGAGTTGAGAATAAGATAAAATTATCATGAACAGTTTAGATTTGAAGGCAAGAAAATTAAGAATTAAATGAAAATGTATGGTTCTAATAAAAACTGGTAGTTCGTGAAAAGGAATTTCAACTGCTTTGGACTTATTCACACTATGTCATTTTATATACCGAATGTCAATCATGGTTTGGTGTACGAAAATCCTTTATACTCTCAAGAAAGCAATTTCTCAGAATCCAAAACTATATGATGCTTTCTGCTTTGGTAATACGAAATTCATGTGCATATTAGTGCTACTGAAGACATACTTGATGATGCAACCAAAGGGCAAATGAATAATGGAAAAAAAACATTTTATAAAGGATCTATATTACTCTTAGTAGAGTAAGAATCAAATGTCTGATACAATGATTACAAACATTTAAAGGCTCTGTTCGAAGTTTTATGATTTCCCAACAATAAATAATCTTATCTGCTGATCTAATAATACTAGTGTCTATCTTATTTTATACATGCTGAAAATCATTTCAAATGCACGTTATCCGACTTCACCTTCGTGTCACAAAAAACATTCGGTGGCTGTTCTATGCCTACGCCCAAATCCCATTGAAACTGTTTTTGACATAAGATGGAAAAATGAATAACAAAAATTGTTGCTTTGTGTTGTACAAAAACAAATTCTAAACGTGAAAGCATTTTCTATACAACTCCAGAAGAAAAAATGGTAAATTTTGTCTCAACAAGAGGTGAAACTAGTTTCTACATGCCTTACATTTGCATCTTGAAATTTTTATACGCATGATTTTTAGATTGACAATAAGAAATGAATGATGTTTTTAACTCAACTAAAGGTGATCTTATGACACATGGAAATCATAAGTGAACTTTTGAAAAAATATCAACTCTTGGAGACGCCAATACTCAAGTATGAAATCAAATGTTGTGTGGTTTTTGGGGTAGAGTCATGAATGTGGTAAACATTAAAACAAAAGTGCATAGATTGTAATTGATAATAATCAAAGTGGATTCAATTGAAATTCAAGAGGGTTAGGCAAAAAAAAATGTCTGCAAAATAAACATTCTTGAAAAAAGCGCCATGTTCAAAGTATGTCAAAAAAACAAAGTCTTGATTTTCGAATTTACAATTAACATGAAGAGAAGGAAATATGCAAATTGTAGAAACTTTCTTTGAAAAACGTTTATGAAAAAAATCGTTGGATAATCATAGGTTGGTTAAATCTTAAGAGTTGAGAACGTGATTTTGGAATTTCAAGTACAATCTTCGATAAAGGTACGAGGAAAATGTTCAAATCAGAATTATCAAAAACTTTTGATTCAATCAAAAAGACTCGAATCAAATAAGGTGATATTAATGAATTGATTAAGCGTGTTAATTCAGAAAAGGAACCTATGTCATATGCCACAGAAATATACGGAGCATGATCAATTATTTCGATAACAATATTGAGTTAAAAGCTTAACTAAAAATGTGACAAATGGGAAAGTTTGAGGAAATACTAACGTTTGATTCTATAAACCCATTATTTATATTACACATTTCCTTTTGTGTTACACTTGTTCCAAAAATAGAAGAGAAACATGTTTTGTCAAAACAGACACTTTACAGGCTTCACCTAACAAACAGAAAGCTGTTGCAACAAACAACAATGTCATAACACCGGGAATGTACAAAGTCAATACTAAAAAGAAACAGGAAACAACTACAAACAAAGCTAAGAGTGTTTTATCTTCTACAAGACTGATAGCTGCTTCTAGTGTTAGAGGATAATCGAGTAAAGACTCATCATTCAAGAATAGTGTCTTAGCTAACACTAAGAAATCATCAAAGAAAGTAGAAGTTTCTGATAGGACAAATAAAAAACCAGATGTTGCATCTAAGAATGTTGCTTTAAACAAAAAGATTGTAACTAATGTTGATGTTAAAAATGCTCTTATAGCGAACGATGTATTATGTGTTTCTTGTGCTAAAAATATGCTTATCCCGTGTCATGATAAATGTCTTGCGAATTATAAATTGAATGTGCATTCGAATGTCAGAAGAGCCTTATTCACTACTCCCAAAACAGTAAAATCTAAGTTTGAAGATACTACTCCTGTAGTTTCAAAGACTAGGTTTTCTGTTAAGACTACACATTTAAAGTCTTTAGATACTACTCCTGTAGTTTCTAAAACTAAGATTGCTGCTATTACTCCCTTAAGTGCTAAAAATAAGGTCTTTAGCGCTTTTACTTTGCGAGACAGCTCACTTAGCAACTACATCAAGAATAAAATATGAACTAGTCGAATGTGGCAAAAGTGGTAAGAATTGCAACCAAATGTTGGTTGCTCACCTATTAAAATGACACCAAAAGTTATTAATAGTCAAACTACTGTTAAGACATTGGTTCCCGTTAAGAAATGGGTGGTCAAATCGTCCACTTGTCCATATGTAGTATCTTCATGTGTTGTAGGTAGTTCAAATCGTTTTGTGGATTGTTAATAGTGGTTGTTCAAAGCATATGACGGGTGATCGTATGTTGCTAGAAAATTTCATTGAGAAATTCATAGGCACCGTCCGCTTTGGGAACGATCATTTTGCAGCAATCACAGGCTATGGCGATTATGTACAAGGCAACATCACTGTTTGTCATGTATATTACGTTGAAGGACTAGGACACAACCTCTTCCGTGTAGGACAATACTGTGATGGTGATTTAGAAGTTGCTTTTCGCTCAAAAACATGTTATGTGCGAAATCTGGAAGGAGATGATCTGCTTACAGGAGCTCGTGAATCCAATTTGTACACTATCTCCATTTCAGAAATGTCCGCTTCTTTACCAGTTTGTCTAATGTCCAAAGCCACTTTGACAAAGTCATGGTTATGGCACCGCAGACTCTCACATCTTAACTTCGGTACCATTAATGATCTTACTAAACATGACCTGATTGATGGTCTTCCAAAATTCAAATACGGTAAAGATCATCTATGTTCTGCTTATGAGCGGGAAAGAGCAAGAAATCTTCTCATCCACCTAAATTGGTTCCAAGTACTAATTCCAAATTGGAATTGATACATATGGACTTATGTGGGCCAATGAGGGTAGCATCGATCAACGGAAAGAAGTATATTCTTGTGATAGTTAATGATTATTCTCGATTCACATAGGTATATTTTCTTCACACAAAAGATGAGACCCCAGAGATAATAAAGAAGTTTATTGCTCAAGTTCAGTTGAATTACGACGCCAAAATTCACAAGATTCGAACTGACAACAGTACTGAATTTAAAATGCAACTCTTAAGGCTCATTATGAAAAGTTAGGCATTATGCAACAATTTTCAACTGCTCGAACACGTCATCGTACTCTTGTCGAGGCTGCACGCACAATGCTTATATTTTCACGATTACCAAAATTCCTTTGGGCCGAGGCAATTTCCACCGCTTGCTTTACTTAAAATCGGTTAATAATTCATACAAGGTACAACAAAACTCCATATGAACTTCTTCACGGCAGAAAACCAAATGTGGAGTATTTTCATGTGTTTGGTTTATTTTGTTATCCAACAAATGATCGAGATGACCTTGTGAAGATGAAACCTAAAGCAGACATTGGAATCTTTATTGGATATTCAGAAACATCCATAGGGTTTCGAATATTTAATCTGTAACACCCCCAAAATGGGTCACAACGGAATATGGGTCTGAGAGTGTTACTTCATAGATCAATATCACAAGATATGAGAACGACCTCTATATGAGTCATTTGAAAATGATACATTGGATTAAATAAACTTGTTTGTTACAGAAGCCCGAAGCTTAAATTGTTCACCCCTGAAAATGTAAAGATTTTGGTACATAACAAATACTCCAAAATGTAATGCATTTAAATCTCCATGCAAAATGATTCCCAAAATGTTGACCCCCAATGTATCCTTGTTCTTGTACCTTATTGACCTGAGAAAAACATGCTTTAAAACGTCAACATAAAGTTGGTGAATTCACAAGTTTAATAAATGTATAAAGTAGGACCGCAAGATTTCCAAATGTAAGACATGTAACACATACAATATCTCAAAAGTAATTACGAAATGCACTAAGCTCATGACACCGAAGCTACGACATATATGTATGCAAATTAATGAAAATAATGTGCCCGTGTAGATGTTCAACCCGCAACATCCAAATTGTTCCGACATGGTATACATTCGTTGTTTTAGTACATTCGGAACTAGTGAGCGCTACTCACCCGAACGGGGATGTCAATCCCAAATAGATATATTCATAACATTCGCGCTTACAGTCTAGTAATTAACAGTTCATGATTCATGGGCATAGTGGGTTATAGCTACTTAGGCAGACTCGTAATTTGTATAAAAGTGTACTTGCGTTCAATCGTAAAACAATGCATGTTTCTCACCTAAAGTTGTAAATCAATGTAATAGTAGAAAAGCGGGGCTATGAACTCACCGTAAGTGAATGGTTTGATTATCTAAATCAAATATGTAAATCGTCTCGGCAATCCGAATGCAACCTAATTAATTGTAGGTCGTATGAGCATAATGTATTTTATATAAATAAAATATCACATGTTATATAGTTACACCACCACCTAATAGTTCTTGTTTAATTTAAAAAGTTAAAATATTAATTAAATCGTACTTTGTTAAATAAAGGTACATGTAATTGTAACCGTAAAGAAAATATTATTTTTCGTTCAACAATGTATTATTTGTTAAAAATATATGATTTAAATTTTTTATTGATTATGTAATGATATTATATAATTAATTTAATTGTTTTATAAAATAATTTATAAAAGTGTAAATAGTGCATAAGGTTTTATAAACCTCGTATCTTTATCGTTTTGGCTCCGTTCTACGCGTTTCTTATGTCTACGGTTTCGTATTAAGAAAATATATCAAAATATTATAATTATTATATGGTTAAATACTGTTATGAACAGTAACAGTAGGTGAAAGTTTATAAAAATACTTTTTATAACTTTAATTATTGAAATCGTATTTTAATTGTATCTCGCTCGTTTTAATTCGGTTTTTAGTGATTCCTATGTCCACGTCTTCGTAATTAAAAGATATATTTAGGAAAATTAATCCCCAACAGTGTACTATCGTGAACAGTAACATATTTTTATAAATTTACCTTTTTAAAAATACTTTTTAACTTAAACTTGTAAATAGCGTATCTACCTCATTTTAAATCCGTTTTTCGAGTTTCTTACATGTTTGGATTCCTCATGAAAAGTACTATCTTTATAAAATATCCCCCTTAAATTATCAGATCTGAAACAGTGAAGGTTTTTATAAAATAACTTTTATAAAAATACTTTTATACATTTAATTAATGTAAACTTAAAAATGTCATATCTCCTTCGTTATAGCTCGGTTTTTCAAGTTCCTTATATGCTTACGATCCTTGTGATAAGTACTAATTAAATTAAACATAAAATATAAATATTTATACATGAATTCAAACAATAGGTATGCAAGTTTTACATAATTAGTTTTATACACTTGTTTTATACACTTTTCACTTTATTAAACCATTACAAGTCCTCTAATCTTAACAAATAGCATAACTTGATATATCTTAAGTCCTCTATAATATGTCCATGAGTAAGTGTCCTCAAAATCATTTGTTCATAACTTTTGTAATTAAAGCCTTCAACACAAAATAATTCATAACCTAACCATATAATTTATTTAACACTTATATATAATGTGTACTTTCATTTTAAGTGTTATTTTACCAATATACATAATAAATTCAAATCATATATATCTTGTAGTATCTCATAGATCATAAAAATGAACATAGGTGGTGTTTAACATATATAACAAGCATATAAAGTAAGAAATATAAATGAATGGAAATGTTAATATTTAAATAGACCTTATAGAAGTGTAGAGGATTGATGAACACAAGATTATACTTAAGCTTGAACCCAATAAAGTAAACCCAACCCTAATGAAACCCTAATTTCTATTCTTGCTTCAAATCCTTGATAATACCAAAACCCAAGCTTCCAAAACACCTTGAATGATCTTAGATATATTTAGAATGAATGCCTAATCACTTGGAATATTTTAGAACAAAGTTTAAATGAAACCCTAGCTTATAAATTTTGAGCCGTGGGTTGGGTTGAATATAGAGAGAGTTTGCTTGTTGAATTTCTAGTGAATGAGAGATGTGATAAAATAAATCTTGGACTTTCCTTTTATAGATCATAGTATAGTCAAAACTACCTTAAACTAAAACCTTGGACTTGAAGTGGTTTTAAGTACAACATGTAAGACTTCTCCTCCTCCCTAGGAGGAGGGGGACGGCAATGTGAGGGGGGAGGTACCATGGATTAGACAATTACTAGTAAGTTGGTCCAAGGGTGTACTCTTGTGGGGTTAGAAGATAAATTAGTAGGTTTTGATATTTAACATGTATATACAAACACATATTCTATTTTATAGCTTATTTTGAGAGTAAATGGGTTAATTTTTATATAGTGGGTATAATTGTGGGTATTGGTTTGAGTATAGATAGGTATAGGTGCTTCCGGGTAAGCCTAAATGTAATTTATTGTGAAACGTAAGCGTTTTATGTAACCAACAAAAATAAAATAGGAAAAGTTATAAATTATACTCTTAATAATCATATAACACTTTCTTGATGTAAACTTTTATTTTTTTGGCGTCCATTTACGTTGAACGTTGATTTTTAGTTTACGCGATTTAACTATAAGATAATAATTAAAAGCGAACGCGTAAAACTCTAAAAATAAATAATGGTAATAATTGAGTCGGGAAATGACCTGAAATAACAGATTGTTACAGTCTCCCCCCGTTAAGGGAGCCTTGTTCGTAAGGCTCAAGATGCGGCACTTGTCGAGGGTGCGGTTTTTGTGAAGAGTTATGGATACTTCTTTCGGAATTGATCTTCACGTTCCCATGTGAACTCAGGACATCTCCTGGTGTTCCATCGAACTTTGATGATGGGGATACGGCTTTTCTTTAACCGCTTGACTTCACGATCCATAATTTCCACTGGTTCTTCAACGAAGCGGAGCTTATCATCAATGTGTATTTCATCAAACGAAACTGCCAACGGCTCGTCGGATAAACACTTCTTTGGATTGGATACATGAAACATGCTATGAACCCTGCTTAACTGTTAAGGTAGTTCGAGTCTATAAGCAACGGTTCCCATTTTGGCTAACACCTTGATAGGTCCAATATATAT
>BQNB010108974.1:4175-22850 GCA_026074375.1 Tanacetum coccineum | reverse complement strand
ACCAATAATCACCGATTATAACCATAAACCGATTACTTACTCTCACGCCGGAGTCTAATCGTGGGAGACAATCCCACGGTAAGCCTAACGGTGCTTTCTCTCTTAGTGCGCAGGTCTCACAATCAAGATTCACTTGGTGCAAGAGCTGGAGCCAAGCAACTCAAATTATACCTAATTCGGGCCTGATCTAGGTACATCCAACTTTTGTATCAACAGAATATAATAAAGTTTTCATTGGGAAAACTTGTGAAATCATCAATATTTGCTCTTGAAGTTGGTATGAATCTTGTCTATATTTTGAATATGATCTTTGCTGAATTCATGATGAATGCTATGTGTTTTGTTACTTCTTTGATCATGGAGTAGTCATCTTGTGTTTGTTTAGGCAATATGTGATCTTGGATATAGAGCATTTGGATATGTGTTTATTGAATTGGTAAAACGTATTTTATATAAGAATATAGGCCGAAAGGATTCTTTATATATGTGTTATATCATTCCACTTATTATATTGGTTATAATAACTTATAAAGGCCGAAAGGATTTGTTGTTATTAACTAATATATTCACTTGTTACATTTAGAGGCTGAAAGGATTTGCGACTCGTGATATCTTTACTCTCTAAACTTATAACACTATCCTAAACACTTCTATATCTTAGTGATCATTGCCTAAACAAACATACTTTAATCGTTTGCTTGAATTGCTTTCTTTACAACATTCGATATATGCAAGATTTAGTTAATTTGATCCGTGACAATCTTATTAACCTTAGCATCATAATTACAAACTGTGAAAACTTTAATTCCTGTAGAATGACATGGACTTACCTAAAGTTATACTATACACGAACGGGTATACTTCCCGAGTGTTGTATTTTTAGTAAAAAATAGATATTTCTAGTATTATAAATTTAAAGCTTGCAAAACACACATCACACCTACACCCCACAACCCTTTAAAAGATCTCTTGGATAGTAATGAATAATGCTTGCGCCTAGCGGTGAAGGTTTGATCATTTACTAAGCCAATGGTAATTTATATGTTATGACAGGTAATGAGTGTTGATTTTTCGTTTACCCATTTTGTTATAATTTATTATACAACCGAGAGAAAGAGAGAATCCCAAACACTTACGTGAGGTGCTAGCATATACTTTTTGTGCTTTTAATTACGAGGCCTAGAAGGTTGTGTTGTAAAATACTTTGAAAGGGTAGGTTAAATGACCCTCATATTGTTACTGTCTAGGTAGAAAAGCCCATTTGCTTGAGGACAAACAAATCTCAAGTGTAGGGGTATTTGATGAGGTGTCATTTTATACACTATTTCGGGGTCATTTAACCTCCTAAATCATGCAAATATGCCAGATTATGTGCTTAATCATTTATTTTTAGGTTTTTAGCACTTGGATGACATTTGAAGGAAATACACGTGACTTGGGCTCATTTGGAGAAGAAATGGACAAGACTGCTACTCTACATCAAGAACCATGAAGAATTATTCACTCAGAGAATGGAGACGGTGTCGCAACCATAAAGCGACGGCGTCATGACATTCATGGTGACGGCGTCAAAGATTTAGCCACGACATCAGGACGTGGCCGACTTAAAGTGGATCTAGAACCATCTACGTGGCGACGGCTTCAAGAGTACAAAGCGACGCCTTCGCAACGATATATCTATATATACAAAACCGATTGGAGGGTTTTAAGTGGGTAACTTTGTATAACTTTAAGGAAACAAACCCTAGCCTTTGTAGTAGCTTCATAGGTCGTTTTTAGGGCCTCAAAACCCTATTGTACTACCTTGGATCCATGTTTTAATTCAAGTAAGGTTATTTATCATTAATCATTCAATATGTTTATGTGTTGTATGATTGATTTATATTCTTGATTTCATTATAACATGCGAGGCTAAACCCTCCTTTGTATTTGCATATGATTGCATAAAAGTTAGATTGTAGATCCTATTAATGTTGCTTCTTGTTGATGAATGTGCATGTTAGGCTTTAGAAATCCACCTTTTATCTGTATCGCTATAGACACGTCTAGGTAAACGCGAGTGCGTAGAAAGGATACCATCAGGTAACAGTCTTCATACTACTTTACCTCCTTATATGGTTGATCCCTCTTAAGATATTTCACAAGCATTTACTATACTCTTAGGGGCCTTGTAATAGTCTTCATACTACCTTACTTGTGCGTTGCCTTAATGGAATATTAAATAGACGGCGGGTTCGTGTAATCCGTTCATGACCTAGGAAATACTTACACATATCATCACAAGTGTGACAAGGCAGTAGGATTAGGAGAAGCAATCTGATAAGTAATGCATGATTAAGTAAATATATTTAATTATCATAAAGTTATCACTAGTAGTATAGATTATAATTAGCTTAGATAATAGTTAAATAAACCAACCTCTTAAATCATTGATTTACTTGCTTTCATAAAATATAAAAATACAAAAATAATATTTTCTCAACCACTAGAATTTAGTTAGACCGTGATCAAGTCTTCCCAACCTATTCTCCTAGAGAACGATAACAACCCCCGAGTCTTGCCTATACTACTACTACAACGGTTAGGTGCTCTGCTTAGAGAGTTGTAAAACTTCTTGTTGAAGTCCTTACGACGACCGCATCATAAGACTTGGTCTCATTGGTGTCTGTAAAGTTCTTAATCATAGCTAGTGTTTTGCTACACATCTTTCCACCTTTTTCCTGACATTTAATTGTATACTTTACACCATCATTCGCTGCCGCATTCACCCTTGGAGTTACTCTCACTAGCTGCAACAATTTTCTATCTGTTTTATACAGCTATTCGAGTTAAAAATATATGTATTCAGTTACCATCAGAGACTAAAGATTATATTTTTGTTAATTATCGCTTTCTTTGTCGTGAAATTTGTTAATTTTATTTGGTAAAGCCCAAAAAGTTGCAAAGCAAAACATATTTTGTTTAGAATTTCATAGTTTTGTTACATAAATAATATGATATTATCTTAAGCCAGATATACCCATTTACCTATAAAAAATCGCTTTAATTGGTTTGTTGCTCATTGAATATGAAAGTTTCTATGAGGTATTTAGGATTATTTATTTAGCTAAGTGCTTATTTGCTTATTGCATTGTCAAAAGCAGACTAGCAATCCTGAACACTCGAGTGAGAACTTTTCATTTGCTTAGAAAGTAGCAATTTGTAATGGTCATGTATTTTTTTCTACCGATGGAAAAATCTATATTTTCTCTTACATTAATATGTTTAAAGTAGGTGTTATTTTCATCATTATAGTCTTACCCAGAAAGTTATCAAGACAATAGAAGAAACAAAAGTGGCATCTCGGTCAATACTAACATAATTCAATTAGGATTATTAGAGTGTGCATATTCTTAAAGTCATAATAATTGATATGCTTAACTAACACTTTTATAAAATTTGGCACCTCAGGAAAATTAATTAGTGGTGGCAGCAGTCAGGGTTATTAGTTAGGAGCAATAAAGATTAGTAGAAATAAGTACCAAGAAACTTAGTGGGGGTAGCAGGGTGTAGCTGTGCAGATCAAGCCACATAATAACACATACGTCCATGTAAATCACATAATTGGGTGATAAGTACATACATGTTAATATTCAGTCCTCCTCATTATCTTTATGCATTCTCCTTTGTGACACATCAACATGCAGTTCGATGTTAATCTTTCAAGCCGCGCAAGATAAAGCACCTTCAAGTTCAATGCAAGCAATGTGTTGATCTAATAAACTTTACGTAACTGTTACCACATACAACCTATAAAAACCAAATATATTTTTGCAAATTTAGGGAACTATTAACTATGTTAACTAGTCAATCAACATTTTCAAACAACAAATATGGAATTCTAGTTACACTAGTATAAAAAGTGG
The DNA here is from genome assembly GCA_026074375.1 of Tanacetum coccineum. Taxonomy (NCBI): domain Eukaryota; kingdom Viridiplantae; phylum Streptophyta; class Magnoliopsida; order Asterales; family Asteraceae; genus Tanacetum; species Tanacetum coccineum. The sequence goes on along the minus strand of BQNB010108974.1, from coordinate 18,945 downwards.
TATTGGTCACACCAAAAAAGTTTCGCGTGTGACAAAAGGTCGCGCGACCGTAGGTCACCTACGGTCACGCATTCGAGTTAGTTACACATAAGAAAGCTTTAGTGTCCGTATCCACGTTTTAATAATAATATACTCACTCTCAAAAATGAAATGCTTATAAACCTGTACTTTTAGAGCAACATTAAAACGGTCTTTGTTATAATCAAAAACAAAAAAAACAAAGTACATGTTGTATTGCTCGTTTAGTTTTATGTACTTCTAGCATTAATTCATTATCTTGAATCATATACATAAAACAAACATAAAAAATCAATAAAGCCTAAAAAGTTATAACAAATGTAACCCAAACACCACTAAAATTATACTGGAAAAGAATTATGATTATTAAGAAATTGTTGATTCATTTTAGTATTAATAGGCTTTGGGGTCGTCCAAGTTTATGTATACTACTCATATATAAATTGTGGCTAGGATTGTCCTTGGTTTTAAACAAATTTTGTGCCAAGTGGACATGTATTTATCCCATGAAACCATCAAGACTCAGACACCTAATAAAATAAACTTAGGCACCATCTCTTAACTTTGTGGTGAGATTATGAGAGAGCTTAAGTCGATTGTTAAAATATAACTCCATTTCTACATATCCACTCTTAACATAGTAGCATTATGTATTATCTTTTTCGACGTCTAGCTGAAAGAAAACACACAAAAAGAAATAAGCATACCGTTTTGTTGTGCCTCCCTTTTATGTTTTTTTTATAAATTTATCCATGACAACAACAGTAGCGATGAACAAACATTTGTACCACTTGCTGTTTTTGTCCTACCCGTTGCATGTGTAACAACCGTCCATCCTCCTTCCGCTGCTTCTTCTCTTTCTTTCGTTCCTACATTAAAAATATTTAACATTGATTGCAATAGCAGTTTCCAAACGTCATAACAAAAGTTCATTTGTTTTCTTTCTTTTGTTTTACTTTTTTTATCTCTTTTGTTTATCATAGATTTGTTATTAAAATCTGGGTTTTTAAATCAGTAGGATGGACAACATGATATAACATTGATGATTATATATGTTCTACTAATATTTTCAATAAGAACATTTTCATTCCTCAACATTACCAAGCAACATTATATGCAATGAAATGAGCATTGCATTCCTTTGTATTATCATTATCTTTCCCTTTTTCATTCCTTAATTTCAACCAAGCGCCCCCTAAGTATTTTTTTTTACTTTCCCTTTTGGTATTTGTCATTTTGGTAGAGATAGCCTGGTGTCTTGTCAAAACCAAGCAAACGATCAATCCAAGAGATACAAAGATTAGCTACCTGCTACTTGTACACTGTTACTTGTCACTAACCTTACATAATCGTTAATTTTCAAATAAAAAGATTTGTCTCAAATCTGTTGTTAAGATACCATCTCTTTCTTTGGGAGGCCCAGTGCAACAACACATATAATCAATCTAAACACAATAAAGCTAAAAAACCTAACTTCTTCAAAATATAATCTAATTTTAACAATTTCACCCCAAAAACTTATCATTAATGTAAAAAATATGAAAGGTTGGTGAACGTTGTTATCCTATTTCCTCTCCCTTTCATTCTAAAGAGACCAAGTATTAAATGAAGTTTATATGAGAAATAATGTTCTTGTCAACTGGGCAATTAACCTTTGTTCATGAACTCAGAAGGTCAGTAAAGGTAGCATATCAAGAATTTTTATTGTGTTCGAGCAAAAAAGTAAACAAATTGAAAACACAATTGCAGTTAAAACACAATAAGAATCTATAAAACTTCAACGGTTTTCAGAACAAAAAAAACCTTTAATAATTCTTTATTAGAAAGTATCATTGACCCTACTATTCGTAAACCAACTATGCCAATTGCTCGTGTAGCAACTATAACAACATAATTTTCTGCAGACTAATCAAACACCAGAATTTCCATACCCTTTTCTGCAGACTAATAAAACACCAGAATTTCCATACCCACTAAAAAGCCGTAGTTTACCATGAAATGGGTCTATAGCATTGACAGACTAATCAAACAACATGCCAATCTAATAACAAAATTTTCCATTATGAACCTTATCAAATTGAAAGGTATTATGATTTCGACAACATGGAATTCATAAGTAATGCCATACCTGTTTGGTAGTTAATAATAATGTCATTCGCATGAGCTTCATTCACATGAGCTGCTTATTAACTTCTAACATCAATCACAGTAACCACGATCACCATCCCCTCTTTCAAACTTCATTGAATAATCTATTGAAACCCACTAAAAAGCCCTCAATTTTTATCAAATAGGCACTAAAAAGAGAGCCGAACTAACAAATCAAACTATAAACATCATCAAAATCACAACTTATTCACATGGGTCATCTTATCAAAAGTAATAACCTATCAAGATTAAAGTAGGTTCAAAGGTGTCGCCGCTTTACAGTTAATGGTTTGGTTAGCTCATGAATATTTTCTTTGAATTCCATGAATAAATCTATAATCTCTGCTAAAAGATATCAAGGTCTAATTTTTAACAATCAAATATAAAAAAATAATCAAAACACAGGTAGATTACCTCAATTATGATAATATATATGATAAGCCTTACCAGATTCTTGACAAAATTTAATCTGTGTCCCCATATCTCATTAGAAAACTGGATTGATTGGATTCGATTAGCCGATTTTGATTTAGGGTTTTGATATTGTTGGTTTTAATGGGTGCTTGAATTAGGAAACTTTGTTTTTTTTAAGAAATATGAAACCCAAGGTTTTGATTTCGTCGGATAGAAGGTAGAGGGGAGAAATGTACCTCGTGCATTAGGATTTCTTAGAGGAACAATCATGATGGAGATGTTTTCTTTTTGTTAGTTGTAAGTTACATAATACACCCTTTAATATTATTAGATTACTATGCTTTCGTGTAACTTTTAAAATTTTAATTTTTCACACATGTAATTTTTAGCTCAATTTTTTGAAAAAAACGAATTTACAAAATACTTTTGCCAAATAAGAAATTATGTAGGTTTTTTTTAATAAAATACTTAAAATTATAAAAATTAATTAAGAGAATGTTTTTTATTAAGGAAACAATCTTTAAAAAAAAATAGAAAGGTTCTTATTTTACGTATTGCTTTACTAGATAAAGTAAAAGATAAGAGAAAAGTTCATTTGGAGACTAGTTTTTACCCACATACTGAGGGACAAATCTCCACCATCTATTTGAGTTTGATCTAACAGTGATGATTAATTTGATTAAACCTTATTTAATGTCAAGTATATAAGGCATTTATTTTTTATTTTTCGTCGTTAGTCTCTATACTATAAAGCAGTCTATACTATAGAGCAAACAAGCATAGTTGCCCGCGCGCTGCTGCGGGACGAGTTTTTATTAAGAAGATATTTCGAGGTTTATTTGTGGCTTATGAAAAGGTGGTAAGGTTTTTTTGGGCTTTTTAGGGTTGTGTTTGTTGGTGCGGGGCATTATTTTTTTTCGTGCTAATTTATTTTTTCGGTCTCATTTTTAATAATTTGTTTTTTTCTTATATAGGGCTTACTAGTTATAATACCCGTGCACGTACGGGGTTTTAACATAAAAATTTTGTTATGTACTAAAATATCGAATATTGTGAGCTCAAAAGTAATTGTACGTGATTATATTATCCATATTCACGTATCAAACTCACGAAACAACAGATACGATAGGTTTGAAAATCATTTTTTATACCCATACTTATGTTTAATTTTACAAATACACTTAAATATGGAGAATCTTTATATCCATCAGGATATGTGTAGAACTCGTTACCAACTTGCTTCAATTTGTCCTCTTATAACAAACAAACGTAGGCTCAATATAACTCACACGCAACAACTCTTGATATAGGTACCTAATTAGTTTCTTGCAACAACGGCTGAAAAAGGCATATGAAACATATCAATTTACATTTGATTCATTCCATTTAAAGTGTGTTCATATACTAAGTAGGGTATACACTACAAAACCACCTTTTAACAAAATATTATCTCATGCAAAGAGATTAGTTTGTAATAGTTTTTACCCTTCATAACTAACCTAATTTATTTTACTAAAGGCTTTTAAGTACATTATAAAGATATATAAAATGACCCAAATGAATTCTTCTGAGTATAATTGGAACATCCTCATTCAAAAAAATAACATGTATCACATGCAAATAAGAATAAGTGAAGAATAAAACACTTGATGGGAGCCAAATAAATATACATCACTAATAGTAGCACATAAAACATGAGAAGGTGCAACATAAAACTTTGTTGCACATACCTAATAATGGAGAGAAACCTCATGCTCATTTCAAAGCTAACTTAAACTCGGTACCTGCAAACATAATAAATTATTTAACTACATGCAAAATTATGATAGGATTAGTAAATTCACACTAAAATTTAAATAAAATGTAACTAAAACGGGTCAAAAGGGGTCATTATTAACCGACTCAAAATGGTCGAGCTGTCCTCACTGACAACACTTTTGGTGTATTCTGTTACAAATAACGAATAATTAACTCATCACTTATGGTTGTTTAATGAACTTTACAACTCAAAAAGGGTAAACTTTGACCATCTCACTCCACATACATAGTATTTGAATTTCATGTTGTGACATGCTAAAATCCTTGTAACAAATAATAAGCTGGTTAAAAGGTCAAGTTCATGACCACATGTATAACTTGAATTGCATAAAAGATGCTCATGAAAATTAGGCATTAGCTATAGAATATGGTGATCATATTTATAAGATATGAAGCATGAGCTAAAATGTGAGTACTTCAATTAGAAGATATGATACTTACATGTTGGGTCTTGCAAAGATGCTCTTCTACTGCTTTTAATTGTTTGTTCCAACATGAAGCGTAAAGGACCAATTAGTAACCATCATGAAAATCTGATGGTAAGTAAGACAGTATATAAATAAGGTAGTTCTAATATATGTTACCAAGCAATCTGTATATAAATAATGACACCTAAAAGACGCCTTTACCCAAAAAAGACACCTCCTAAAAAATCTATATCTTCACACTTTAAGGTCTTGAGATATTTAGTAAATTAAAGTCGACATTATTTAGTAAATTAAAACAATATAGACGACTAATGTCTTGTATTACAAAAGAGAAGCCTGTTGGTAAATGATACTCTAAGTATCCACATAAGTACAAACTTCTCAAATAATGTTATTAAAACCCAACTCATAAACTTAGCTTAGCCTAACTACCTAAGAATTACGATTTACATTACCAAAATAAGTTCATAATAATAGCACAATATATGTTACCTGAAATGAGTGTAGACAATCAAAAAGTATTCGCAGCATAACTGAAAAATCGAATTCCTGAGCCTCGGTTTTCAAAAAGCATCCTATAAAGTATTCCTTGCAACAAATTTCAAAACTTTATCAACCAAACAACACAAAAACACCATTAAGATCGAGAATTAAACCCACTCTCACTGAATATTACAGTTTCAAGATTATCTTGAACAAAACTGAAAAGTAAAAACAAATAATAATTGGAAAAAAAGCTAAAACCCCAATCGATTGTATAAAACTTACTCTTCGAGATTGAAACCGGTGATTGCAGAGAGGATTTTTACAGATTTGAACCAATTTCACAGATTTTCTTTGAGGTCGATCATTAAGGGTTTGTATTAATAATTAAAACATTAATCGTAAAACAAACATACGATTAGTGAGATTGACGGATGTTGATTTAAGGTTATATTGTCGCCCATTGTTGGAATAAGGTTATGATTTACCATTGTCTACATCTCTTTTAATTTTTTCTTCTTTATTTGATTTTTTTATATACGTGGTACCTAGGTTAAGTATACATTAGGTTCAGACTTCAGCATAAAATATCGAAGAAGGATATAATTATAGCATTTGCTCTTTGGCTTTCATCTTTAGTGAAGGTATCTTATTCCGCTGAACCCATCATATTTATATATGTATAGATTATTGCAGGAGTTTAGTGTACGTTCATAAGTTTTAGCTTTTGTAACGCATTCAAGCTGTTTTTCTTGAAGCGCAAACTACAGGAATTAGTTCTTGTTATATATGTATTTATTGATTTTTGAATCTTGGTATTGTGGGGTATATAACGGCTTTTCTTCACTACTTTTTTTAAAGGGCGGCTATTCTTTACTATTAAGATGACGACTATTTATTCACCATTAAAATGCAAATGTTTGCATGGTACAATAAGCATAGCTACACTCTTGCAGTTCTATAAATGTAAGTGTAAATTGAGTTAAAAGGAAGGTTTCTTGTACATCTGTATGCGTATGGGACAATGGAGGTTGGTACAAAGTTAGGACACCAAAATTGGTACGCACCATATTGATATAATTATAATTACCGGTTAATCCGTACTTGTCAGGTTGAGCCACAAACATGGGCTTGCCCGTCTTCAATAATAACTAATCCGAAAAATATGATTAGTTGTTTACTCACTAAAACTATTGCTATATTACAATGATAGCTTAAAATATGAATCAAAGAATTGAGCAAGTTGTGTGCATTAAAAATACAAATGGTGACTTATGAACAGTTAGTGTGTTCGACCAATTTTGAACACCCAAAAAAAATTTTTTTTTTTTTTTAAGCCCTATTTTTTTATTTTGATATTCTTAAGGAGAACTTCACTCCATATAAGATATCACCAATGTTGCAGCTACACAGCAAGATTACTATTTGGCTTCTACTTTCACATAATAATCATAATGAGACAGAAAATACAATTCAATTTAACCCAATACAGGAATCCCAACAGTCCCCTATAAGCAGTTTGATAAGCAATCTCAAACCGCCCATAAAAGAAGATATTCTAATAAGTACCAAACAATTTCAATCAAACTAATATCTCACTCAAATCATTGCACGTTAAAAAACAGACGATTTACACAATCAACAGTCAAGTCTCCTACTGAGGTAACATTCCAGATTTAGGAATTATTTTAAACAACATAGATCTGTACCTAATGTACAACTACTACCAATCCATTCTGTTAATAGACTCTCCTTTTGTTTTAAAATATATCATACTTAGTAGTTAGTAATATAACAAGTTATGTACATAAGTTTGTGTGTTGGTTACCTGTAATGACTTGTAAGTTGTAACAAAGTTGACCTTGACATATGCTTATCTCGCAGACTCTGCTATCGTCAAGTTTTTAATATGTGGTTTTCATTGTCATACCTACAAAGAAAACTATAAATTTGTTTATTTTTATTGAATGAGCAACTGCAAAGAGTTGTTATGATGAATTATAGGTCGAGTAAACAAATTGGCCATTAAATTGAGTTTATATAAGGTTTAAGTTTTGTTGTGGGCTTTTACGAACTATAATACAATATAAATTGTATAAGGATTATGCAGTTTCATCAAAAAAATTACATTCTAGACCAAAGTATGAAAGTGCAGTAAAATACAGAAAATTGTGACTCCACCTATGCAGCTCGATATCTTCAGATGTAACCTGATCATCCCACTTGACACTCTATTCACGCTTCCTTTCACTTTGTGCGAATTCCCCGCTTGACGTTTTTCTTTACTAGGTAAAAGATGTGTTGGGTCTCATGTTTAAATGTTTGTTTTTTTTGGCTATTTGGGTTTTTTTAATATAATTTTATGACATTTGGGTAAATATGTGTTAACATGAAAAAAAAAATTTTTTGGCGTCCGTTATGGGTGATACGTGCTTAAAATTTTTATTTATTTTTGTGCGGTTTTATTTTTCCGGTCTCATGTTTAATAGTTTTTTTTATATGAGCTTATATGTTGGGCTTCATGTCGTGAGTATTTTTTGATCTGAATAAATTAGTACTTTTGTAAAAAAAATTTCTATTTTGCGCCGAGCAAATTTTGTTTTTTTAATATTATTTTGTGCGGGTTCATTTTTTCAGTCTCATGTTTAATAGTTTGTTTTTTATATGGGCTTATGTGTTGGGCCTCATGTCGCGGATATTTTTTGATCTGAATAAGTAATTACATTTATAATTTTTTTTCCTATTTTGTGCCGAGTGGATTTTTTTTAAGTTGCCTAATTAAAGAGAAAAAAAAGTCAAATGGGACGGCCCAAAGTGGGAGCCCAATGGACCGATAAATATATATAATAGTCGGTGCCATTTGGGCTATCCATTTTTTTTGTGGGCTTCATGTGGCCCATGTAGTTGTTGTTTTGGGCTTCTGTATACGAAAACACATCATTTTATATGTGGCAGTGGCATCGTCTAAACCTCCTAGACCCACCCACCGTCTTCATTTGTTTATCGATAGAACTTTTCTACTCATACGCAGAGATTGAAGATAACAACATTTACCGATTGGAAGAAGAGGAATTGTTGATAGTTTATGTATAGATCAAAATACTTATGAGGTAGGTATTTTTTCTTTTTATAATATTCAATTTCTCTTTTGATTTTAGGGGGAAAGTTTATGATTTCATGTGGTTTTTTTTTTCTTTTTCTTAATATGTTTGATGAATTAGTGTTACTGTTTTTTTTCGGCGATTATGATGTAACAGAGGGTGCTGCTGAATCAAGCGGCGGTGGTGGTGACACTTACAACGGAAGGTATGGTTTACCTTTCTGTTTAAAATTATGTGTTAGATTATTTTATTTTGCAAATCTCCCAAAATAACCCCAACTGATAATTAATTTTATCTAAATCGAATCTACTTAGAAGGCCCTATCATATATTTTAGATTTGAAAACTAAACAAGTATTAATAAGCAATAGCGAACACGATAACATGTATATGACTGATCGGCTACTAGAGTCTTTTTTTTCTATTAATAAATGGCTTGTTGGTATACTTTGTCTATAAATCTACTTGATTATTGCGGCTTTAAAGTCATAATAATAAGCTTTTTGATATGATTTTCATATTAATCAGCTTTAGATCATGTAGGTGGTTTTATTCATCGAATACGCCATGCTAATAGATGGATATGTATATATGTTTGCAGTGAAACGCTAGAAGCAACAGTTCTTTTGATGCTACGACTTCAAGTACGACATCAAGTACGTGATTATGTCATTTTTTTAACAACTTGACCGCTAGGCTATCTTGGTGGTAGTTAGTATCGCAATTCTTACTCCTAAGATGTGTACGTAGTGTGTTTTGAATCTCAAATATCTTTGTTGGTGGTTATTATCACAAACTCACAATAGTATCATGAAAAATTAGGCAATAATGAGAAGTTAGTGCATAATTTGCTTTCCATTATACAAAGGATTCATATATATATATGTGTGTGTGTTTTTACAAATTACACCAGTGACAAGAACCAATTGAGATGGAGTATGTAAAGGTGTGATATTGCTCTCGAAGTAGTCGGATATTATCCAAGATAGCAATTGCTCAGTCATAGACGACAGCAGTCCTAGTTTATTTCACACAGAGTTCCTTTCCCCCAAATCAATCGTCACTGTAAAATTCATTTTATAAAACTCATTTTACAATATCAGTGTCCACTCACTCCCTGATTCACTATCCAAAACAACACTATCACTAATCAACCACCGTTTAGATCGTCGTTGTTTGTCCGCTCCGATAACAATCGTTGCCGTAACCATCTTCCGAGCTTGTACATGTTCATTTTTGATCTTAATAAGTACCTTATTTTTATTTTGTGGTGGTATGGTGACGTGGCGGTGATGAAGAAATGATTGGGAAATGGGAATTGGAGGGAAGATGTAGACAAGCCGTTCGACAAAATGCTTGTAACAGAATTAGAGTTAAGCTCATATGGGTCTGTTTGTATTTGATGATTATAAGTCGTGTGTCCATGTTAAGAGTCCAGTTTTTCGAGATCGAATGTGCTACTACTTTAGAATTTGACGAGAAACATATTGTTTATAAATGAAAAACCGATAACAGGTTAATGGAAGTTTTTGTGATAGAAATTTTTTAATTATGAAACTAGGTAGGTTAATAAGGAATTTGAATATGTAAGGAACTAGGTATGAATTTTGTATACGATTTGGAAAATTGGCGCATTTCGGTTTAGGTTAAGAGACTTGGTATCGAATGGTAGGTCTCTCACTAGTGTCTTGGACTTTGTTGCGGATAGTTCAACTATGATAGTTTTTTTGCATTTAGAGATCATAATTCCTTCAATGTTTGAGTTAGCGATGCTAAAATTAACTTTAGAGTATCTTTTATGTGAGATTGCAATAAAAATAATGTTCCTATATATGCAGCCTATTTTATGCAACTCTACATTCAAACTTTGTGAGATTCAGTTTCACCAAGAATGCATGCAGATAGTATATGAAGTGAATGATGTATGATATGTTGATTACATAAAGTAAACCTTAAACCTTATAGAAACGTTGATTTGTACACATGGTTATGAAAGCTTTTAGGTAGCGTAAATTGCATGCGACTTTGGCCTAGTAAAGTAGTAATTTGCTTATTATGTGATTATTTGTTGTCATTTGCGTATGATTCGTGAGCGATGATGCGTGTCAGTTGTGAGTTAGTGATTTGATAGATAATAAAAAGCGAATAGTAGTGTATTTTATGTGGTTATATGGCGTGCCACGTGCACTTAGCGCAAATGTCTGGCATTTCGTGATGTGACTTTGACCTATAAGTTTGTCTATTTTGTGATCATTTTATTTGCGAGTGAGTTTAGATATTGGGTTTTGCTTATGAAGATTAGTGATATTGGGGAGAATTATGGTGTTTGGATTTTATGCAAAACGTATACGTTTTTAAGTTAATTACGTCATCATTTTTTAGCAGGGATGAAAGAAAAAAATACCCTACGTGTGCTACGTATTATTGCCAAAAAGAGAAAAGTTCCAAGTTATTCAAGATACACAAAGGTGGAACTAGCTCGACTGTTAGAAGAGGAATCTGATTATATGAAACCATACACGGCACGTGAGCTGCGGGCGATCGCGAGAGAGCGAAATGTCCCACGCTACGCGATTTATCCCAAGTCGGAGCTCTTGGAGATGCTCGGATTTAATTCCGCTGCAGGTGCGTGATTCTTACTTAATAGATCATCTTCTAAACGTCCAAGTCTTCGATTCTAAACTTTTTAAACGAAAAAGTTATCTTACCTTGTATTGTATGCTAAAAAGAAAAATATACAATAGTAATAAAAAGAAAAATAAGTCCTTAGAGTTGGCATTAAGCTAAAAAGAAGAGTTAGTTTGACCAACTCGACCCGTTTAGACCCGCATTAAGTGTTACTATCTCACTGGTTACCCAACCCGTGCAGCCCATCCATTCTGCCATCTATGAAAAAACCCTTTTTGTATTGGATACTAAATAAAATGACAAATACTTACTACCCAGGACTATAAATGTGTCTATTTTCCATCAATTAAAAGATTTAAAGTGGATGCATGAGATATGCAGTCAAGCTTCTACTATTAAGCAATTAAAACTTATTTTGATGGATAAATTAATATCTCTTGCACGAATATGTGTTTAACTGACTCGGACAACTTGGCAACTTATGCTGGCATTACATATCAATGCTCTTATCTTCTATTGACGCTTTGCATGTTTTATCTTGTATGCTGAGTAGAGTGAAGATATGTACGTGCAAACGTGTAGTTGTGTCACTCATAGAGTAGTTATCATGTGTCCAAATATAAATTTTATAAACTTTCATTGGTAATAATGGTTACATTTTCCCTATAGTTGCAGGAGACAGTGTTTCTAAAGGAAAGAAAGCCAGGAATGAAACAGTAATTGTTGATTCTGCAGAGGCTGCAGGTTCTGTATATCTATATATTTTTGGACTTATATTAACAGTACCATGTATGCTATTTGGAGAACAAAGTGTGTCTAAATTTTGGTATTTGCAACCACTTCAGGTTCATCAGGAGATCCGATTCCTGGGAAAGACGAGATTTCTTCTCATGAGATGGTAAGTGAACTTAAAAATTGATGAAGGCTGTCGTAGTAGGATCTGCCGATCTGGTAACTGACATTGTGGACACCCGAATTCCAAAGATATATCTACAAACCAAACATGAAATGACACAGTAATTCATATACGAATTTGTGGTGTGTATGCATTTTATTCCTATCCTTCTAAAAGATTTTCCTTCGGCATTTACATTCCCTTTTTAAAAGTAAAAAATCTGGATGGAAATGCTACCTAAGTGATATATGAAATAACACTTTTAAAATCAGCCTTATAGGTTATGTTAGTCTATAGATCAATTTAGAATTGCTTGTACTCAATGCGGAAGTGAGAAACACTTAACAAATCAGATTTATGATCTTTCACAAAATTATAGGTCCATAAGTTTCATATAGGGTTTTATTGTGGTCCTTTGCAGTATGGTATATAGTCTTTGTATGCTTCTTTAATATGCAAATAATTGTTTTGGCACCAAAATTCCAGGGACCCAGTGTTGTTGTTTACCCGGAGCACGTTGTATATGGAGGAAACTGTTACCAGGTAGCAAAGCTGTCTTTTTTCTGCAATTTCGGCAGGCTTTATGTTTCAGAGAAAGCAGGGGCCAGAGATTCTCTTATACTTGAATGGAAGACTGCGGATATTATTAGTATCGAGTCACGGTGGTCGGATACTGTGAGTAAATTATTCCAATTTGTGTTATTATTTAAGTTTGTTTTTCTTTGATAAGGTTTCTGAATTTTGTAGTTTCTCAATTTTTTCTTCAGTCAGAAACAGCTAATATCTGTATTCGTATCAAGTCGGAGCAGCCAAAAGTTGTCACCAGTGGTCAAAATTCAGGTATTATCATGCGGGATATTAAGTTTAAGCTTTGTATATGTTTCGAGATGTGATATCTTAATGCCCTATTTATTTACTATCTTTGAAGGAAGTACACTAATAAATCAACATTTCATGGTAAAGTATCATGAAGTATTCTTTGTCTCACATCTTGCTTATCAAGCTTAAAGGTTATGATGGAATTTGAATGCGTTGGTTGTGCAGTCTTATCTTAGATCACTGTATTTATTTCTTAGTAAAAAATCTAAGTTTAACCCTTTTGTTATTGTATTTTGCCGTGCCATGTTAAAAGTGTTGTAAAAAGCGGTCTAGGCGGCCACCTAGGCGCTAGTCGGTCACCCACCGCCCCGATTTTAGGCAAATCGGCCAAATTAGGCCTTTTGGTCAAAAGGCGGTCAACTAACCGCCTAGGCTGGTTAAATCAGCCTAGGCGGTCGGGCGGTCAACGTTAATATCAAACGGTCAACGCTTTTTAACTTCAGATCTAGGGTTTTCGTTCAAAAGGGAGGTTATTTTCGGTGATGGAACAGTTGAAATGAGAGAAGAAGAAGGTGAAAGGGTGGGTGAAGAGAGTAGGTGGAAAAGATGAGAGCGGCTGTGTGTTACTATCTAGATAACCTAATAATAAATGGTATTTTTAGCCCAATAAAACTAATACAATGGGCCTAACAAAAAATTCATTGGGCTAGTAGACCAAAACTTAACCAAAAACTACACATAATATAATTTTTGCATCATATAAACTAAAAATAATAAAAATACTAATAAATTTAATTAAAAAAATATATAAATAATGCAAAATTTATGTAAATAAATATTAAGAATATTAAAAATAATAATAAAAATATATAAAAACCCAATCCGCCTAGGCGAATTCCGCCTCGAAGGTGGTCGACCGCCCGACTAGCGCCTAGCTATTTTTGCAACATTGTTAATCCTTTTTCTGAAAGTGTAGAGATTGATGATTTATTTTCTTGATTATTGTGTTTGCTTATATTTTTTTTACTTTAACAACGAGGTGTTTTATATTATGCAAACCTTGTTAAGCATCTGATTTTACCTGTCTTGTAACGCACGTGTGTATTTCTTAGTAACGTGTCTGGATTAAGTTTGTACTAATGCATATATGATTAAATATAGTAGCTGGTTGTAACTTGCTTAGAGTTCAATCTTGCAGGCATCCTGGAGATTGAATTTTCTGTCTGTGAACCTGATTTGGTTTCTACTCAAGATAAGATTAAATCACTAGATGCTCAGTATATGGAAAAGTGGGATGTTGATCTGGAGTGAGTTCTTTGCCACCCTTGTTTATCGAGATAACTTTGTAATAAAATGCTCTTTTTAACCTTGCATGACATGGCATTAAGCCATTTTTCTATGTTTTTTTGTTGTACAGTTCATACGAGTCGTTTGAAGGTATAACATATCTGGAAGGAGAATGTGATTCTATATTAATTTCTAAGAGAGACTTTCAGCTGTTGCAGCCGGAGAAGTTTATTAATGATACCATTGTTGATTTCTATGTTGAGTGAGTTTTTTTTGGCATTAACGTTATGGTAGTAAATTTGGGAAGGTTGGGTACAGGTTCGGGTTAGAATTGGTAATCTTTATTATGGGACAAAAAGGCTCGGGTTGACTGGCAAGTTATTTTGGAGCATTTTGGTGTAAAGGTTATACATATGTTATTATAATAATGATTTCTTTTATTGTTAATAAAGAGATCTAAATGTTGTAAGCATCTGAATATGCTTCTGGCCGAAACTTTCGCCATGTTTTATATTTAATAAAATTTTGTGAGACATTTGAGGCAAATTTAACGCAAATCAACCCATTATTGAGTAAACGGGCTGAAATTGACACGTCTGTTATCTAGGTGAGTACTAGACATGGAATTTAAATTGCAATGTTGGCTTTACTGGCAGACACCTAAAGAAGATCAAACCGGCGGATGCACGAGTTCATTTCTTCAATAGTTTTTTCTTCAGAAAGCTGGCAGAT
>BQNB010108973.1:0-22851 GCA_026074375.1 Tanacetum coccineum | reverse complement strand
TTTTTAATCAAAGCAACGAGTTATGTTTTATCAAACGTCCATATAGTGGTCGTTTACTTGATCTTGTGTGATGTATATTAGGACGTTACGCCCCCGGACACGTATTTCCGTCCAGGCCCCGTTTGGGGGTGTGACAGATTGGTATCCAGAGCCAAAGTTATAGTGACCCGAGTAGCTTATACTAAGTCTGGTCTATAACCAGTATGTGATCCTACATGTTCTTATATGCTTAAATATATATCTAACTAGCTTAAAGACCCGTTTAACACTGAGTGTATTTAAAAAAAATTATTTTGTAAGAAGTTATATGCATAAATAAAGTAAGAAAAACACCGAACAAAAATAGGTTATGTTAATATATGAAAGAAATAATCAGATAATAAGTGAATTATTAGATAAACATTTAAGTTTGTAACAATTAAATAAATAAAGGTCTTAATTTTAACGCAAGTCTATGGTTTGAAAAGCCTGAGAACATCAATCAATTGCTTGATCAATTTTCTCAATAACATTATCGAGACTTCTTGTGGCATTATTAAACATAGCTTAAAGACTCGTGGACTCATAGGGTAGTAAATAAAGTAAGATAAACACTGAACGTAAACAAGTTCAGTCAATATATGAAAGAAATAATTAAATAATACGTGAATTATTCGATAAACATTTGAGTTTGTAACAATTAGTATAATAACATCGATGTGTTTTGGTCTCCAACTTTGATAGTCTTGAATATCAAAGGACGTCTGTGAGCGCTAATCAAGTCAATAACCAATGTCCATTCCGTGAACACCTAATAGTCAATTGAAAATGTAACTAAAAGAAGACTGTGAACAATAATTCATTAGACTTTAAAATGTAGTAAAAATCATGTGATATGTAAAATGTACATACCTCTTTTTTCTCTCCCAGTGCTTTAAGTAATAAATACATCTAGAAAGAAGCTATTCTCTAGCCTAGAGGAAAGAGAACAACTAGGATGAAAGGTATTACTAATCTTGATATAGTGAGACAGGATGATAGAATGTCACTAGTATAAGCGTCTGGTTAGAACCATAGGATCTTGAACGTTGTTCATAGACCTTGTAGTACTTCTTTATAGACAACATTTGTAATAGTTTTAGATATATTTCCATCGTGATCAGAAATGACAACCTTCAAACCTTTTTTGCTTTTCACTTATGAAACAACAACGTATAGTTGTCCATGTGTGAAAAGAGGACGTGACAGGTACAAACCAACTTTTAAAAGCGACTGACCTTGGCTTTTGTTAATCGTCATGGCAAATGAGACTGACAAAAGAAATTGTTTTCTGACGATCTTAAGCGGTAATCATTTATCGGACGAATTAATTCTCAACCTCGTATGATAACCTTCTTTCCAAAGTGTCTTTCGTTAATGATTTTGTGCAATAATAGAAGTTCTTGTTAATTTTAGAACTTGGAGTCTTGTCCCATTACACAATCCATTTGGTTGATCAATATTTCTCAACAACATTATTGGGACTCCTTTTAACGCAAGCCTATGGTTCGGAACACCTGAGAAATTCAATCCATTAATAAACTCTGGTAAGAAAATGGATTGATCTATGGCGGCGTTATGTTCAGTTTTATCTACATTGTCGCAACTTAAGTAAACCATTAATTATCCTGGGAATTTCTCCAGCAAATGCTCGTTTATGTTGTCCACGACTTCATTCGTTCGAGCAAGAATGACCTTTTCTTGGAAGTAAGACGGATCATTTATGGTATACAGAATGTTTGGATAAGTAAAATCAATAATAGATGTTACCGGGTCATCAACCGCATCAATTAAAATTTCTCCCGGTAGATCTATAGAAACCTCTCCATCGTAATGTTGTCCAAGCTCGCCGTCTTTGACTTTTAATATCCATTCTACAAATCCTTGTATTTCTGTCACATCTCTAGGGCATGCGCCTACAGTCATCCTCATGTTTAACTTAAGAACATTGCAATGATCCCACAAGTAAGACTACTTTAAAGATGCACTTAAAATGTCTTGCCATGAGTTTTTTGAAATAATCGGGAGAACCTGCCTAAAATTACCACCACAGACCATTGCCATGTTTCTAATAGGATGCTTACAGGTGTCATTCCTATTCTTACGTAGCACCTATAAGAATTTCGTCGGGTACAACTATCAAAACCTCTCCGCCATTTTCTTTTTTTGGTCCAATGAAATAAGGTAATTAATTAAGTAATCATGTTCATAATATGATGATAGAAGATAACATTATTTAGGATAATATATGTACATTCATATAAGTTGGAAATTTAGCATGCTGGGTGATTTAGGAAAATATAAGCGCATATTGTAAACATCTTATAACTTATAAGTACTTCTTAATTATAAGAATAACCCTAGTTATATAATTCTAATACCCTAAAGCAAAAGATTTTTAGGTTACCCGACCATTTCGGCATGTAACAAAATCACCTATATTGACCCGCTTCACATAACCACCTGACTCTTTTCACAAAATCACCTATATCACCCCGTTACACAAGTACCCATATCGACCCGTTACACAAAATCGCCCACATCGACCCGTTACACAAAACAATTCTTAAACAGTGAAAACTTATTAGGTTTTACATGACCTCCATTTCCCATCCGTAGAAAAATCTAATGGTAGAATGAATGTAACACATAATTATTACACGAACTATAACAACTTTTCCTTTACGTAACATAAATGTAATACAAATGAAGTATCAGCCAACCATGGATAATGAATTAATGAATCTAAATAGTAGGAGTTCGGATTTGCCTATTTAAATATTTTAACCACCTATGTTAATAGTTTAGCATACATTAACGAAATGATGCTCTTTCATTTTCTTCTTCCTTTCTCCCTATCCTTGTGCTCGATATGTTTTTCTCTTCCACTGTCGTTATTTATCTTCTTGCATTTAGAACTTATTTAGCCATCAATTAATCCCCTTATTTATATAAAGCCCTATAACTATATGGAAATTTTTGAATTTATTAAGCAAAACATACTTCCGTGTTTCATTCAATGATTTTTGAATCCTCATGGTTATGCTAATTTATAAGAATTAACCCTTATAATATAATTCTAAGGCCCTCTTGCAAAAAGATTTTGGTGTTACACAGACATTTGACATGTTAAACAAAATAACCATATCGACAAAGTTTACGAAACCTCCGATCTGTTATACAAAATCCTCCGTATTTAACCCGTTACAAAATATTACCCATATCGACCCATATTACACAAATCGGCCCATAGCGACCATTACACAAAAACTTTTATACCGGTGACTTAACATGCGTTCCATAAAACCATATGTGGAAAATAATTTGGGCGCATAACATAAAAACAATATAGAAACCACAAACAACGGATTGAGTACTTACCTAAGGTTTAACATGCATTCCAAATAAACCATATGTGGAAAAGATATATTTCAACCATGTATTTATCATATTCGATATTTTTCATAAACATTGAAAATTGTTAAAATACATAAGATACATTAGAATAGTTAAAAATTCCACTTTGGTGATTTCTCAGCAGGATAAGCTAAATGCAAATCATCGTAATCAAAACACTCATAACAATTTTCTTCATCGTCACATTCAGGCTTAGGTTCATGAACAGTCTTCTTTGAGTATTCAAATAGCTTCAAGTTTCTCCCAATGAATCTTTTTTAGGGACGTTTTCTATATTCTCTTGTCCCTCGCCTCTGATCTCTTTCCACTTTCCCTGTTTTTTTTATGCTAGGCTTCCTTCTAGTTATTCTACGCGTCTGGGCTTATCTTCAATTATACAATAGGTTCTTATCTTTTTGATTTAAAAAGTAATTCATATTTTATCAAATAAAATAATCAAACTTTTTATGGCATTAATTAACATTGTGGACTTAAAATAAAAAAAGATATATTTTACTTTTTTTTGTAAGAAATAATATCACTTGGTTCAAAAATACGCAAACATACCTATTGTAATTGTAGCAGGATTTTCTTCTTTGACGGAAGTATCTTTTTGTTTCAGTTGTTTAAATAGTTTCATGAAACATGATAGAAATATTAAGAGTACAAACTTATGAAATATATAGCAAAATAAACACACGTAATTTACGTAGCTGCGTTAATTTCTTGTTATCGTTTCGGTCATTAATCGTTATCGTCCTGAAACAAAAAATCGTTTTTTCTTTTGGTTGAGGTAACATGAATTTAAAAACTAACGAATGATCAAATCAAAATCCTGGTATATCTATTTCAAGGGGGGGGGGATGTGTATATGATTATTTGGTGTTGTTTGAATAATATTATATTTGAACCGAACTAATTTATAGTTGTCCAGATTTTTGCACTTCTACCACATTGGCCAAATCACAATCGATAAATTAATGTATTTACAAAATATTATTTAATGGAAAAAAAAATTTTTTTTTCATATTAAGTATGAAATTTTAAAATACATTGCATAATTCAGTACATACCAAAGTGACCATCCTCTTCTTGCTGCAATTGAGTTATTATATTGTAAGCTTTAAAATCAAACCCATACATAGATCCGGTAATTAAATCAAAACCACATACATAGATCCTGGTATATCTTTAGTGATTCCTTTTTATAACTTGTTAGGCTAAACCTCATTTTATTTACTTTATTTGAGATTGCATCATAATTGGACAAAATTGGATTGTAGATCCTTTTACTGTTGCTTCTTGTGATGAATGTGCGCGTTGGGCTTTAGAAAACTAGCCATAAGATATTAAATTGGCATAGACGTCTAGGGAAACGCGAGAAGTGTAGAAAGGATACCATATGGTAACAGTCTTCATACTACCTTACCCCCAATATGGTTGATCCCTATTAAGATATTTCAATTGCATTTAATATACTCTTAGGGGCCTTATAATAGTCTTCATACTACCTTACTTGTGCGTTGCCTTAACGGAATATTAAATAGACAGCGGGTTCGTGTAATTCGTTCATGACTTAGGAAATACTTACACAGATCATCACGAGTGTGACAAGGCAATATGATTAGGAGAAGCAATCTAATGAGTAATGCATGATTAAGCAAATACATTATCTTATCATAAAGTTATCACTAATAGTTTAGATTACATTTAGTTTAATTAATTAGTTAATCAACCAACCTCTCAAAACCATTGATTTTACTGCTTTCTTTAAAATATAAAAAATACAAAAGATAATCTCCTTTCAATCCCGTAGATCTCGGCTAAGCCCTGTTCGAGCCTTCCCAACCTATTCTCCTAAACGATAACAACCCCTGAGTCTTGCCTATGCTACGCTACAACGATTAGGTACTCTGCCTTGGGAGTTGTAAAACTTTTTGTTAAAGTCTAATGACAACCGCATCAAGTTTTTGGCGTCGCCGTATGGGAAATAGTTAGGTTTCAAACTTAGTTTAGCTTAGTTCTACTCGCTTGAATCCTTTCAAGTGAGATTTTATTTCCGTATATTAGCTTTATTGTAGTCTATCTTTTCTTCATGTTATTTGTTTCGTAAATCATTCTCGTCAACCATCATGGGAGACACGAATTCTATCCGTACTCTTAAAGATTACTCCAAACCTAGCCACGAGGGCTACAAGAACACCATTGAACTCCCTGAAGGGAACAATATGGTACCTCTTCTATCCGACACCATCCTGTTGGTGCAAAACGGATGCTCATTCCATGGACTTTAGTCCGAGGATCCAAACTAGTACCTCAAGGATTTCTTAAAACTTATGGACTCACTTGACCTTGATGGTGCAAATAGGGAAAGAACGCGCATGCGTTTATTTCAATTTTCCGAAATTGGCTTGAATGTCTTCCTACATGATCCATCTCAACATGGGAGGATCTTACTACTCGTTTCCTTGCTCAATTCTTTCTACCAGGAAGGACCGCAAAACTCCGCAACGATATCCTAATGTTCCAACAACATCAAAGAGAATCTCTCTCAGAAACATGGACTCGTTTCCAGGACTTACTCCAAAAAGTCCCTCATCATGACATCGACTTTTGGCTCCAAGTCCAAATATTTTATGACCGTGTCACTCCCGCCACAAGACGAACCATTGACCAATCGTCCGATGGTAAGCTTCATGATAGAAACGCCAAAGAATCCTGGGCATTATTAGAGGACCTCGCCCTCTATGATAACGAAAGTTGGAACGACCTAAGCCGGCATTTCGCAAGGCTATTATGGCAATTTTCCTTGCCGTCAATTATGTCATCGATTACATCCGAAACCGCCCGCCTCAATCAAGCTTGAAAATCAAGTCCAATGCTTGATGGAAGCTCACATTGCTCCTATGCAACCTACTTAAGTGAGCAAGATCACTTCTTCATGTGAGATCTTTAGTGGTCCCCACGACACTCAGTACTGCATAGAAGATCCCGAGCAAGCTTTTGTTGAATATGCATCCTCGCGTATCGACGAAGCGGGAGGTAAGTGGTACACTTTCAAACCCGAGCAAAACAATCTTGGTGACACCTACAATCCGTCATGGAAAAGTCACCCAAACCTTAGGTGGAGACAACCCCAAAATTCCCAAAATAATTTTTCAAACCCACCCAACCGGTTCCAACCTAACGGTTCGATCTGGAACCATTCCTTCAACAACAATCCTCAAAGATTTAACAGTCAATCAAATCTTGAAGGATTGATGTCCAACTTCATGGCATCTCAAGACGCTAGATTGTCCAAGTTTGAAGCTGATTTCAAACAACAACAAAGCGAGATGACCAACAAAATTGACACAGTATTGAAGGCCATCACCAATCGAATGGCTGGAGCACTCCCTAGTGATACAGTTAAGAACCCTAAACTGAATGTAAACTCTACCTCTCTAGTTTTGTCTGCTCGTTTTTGTCACATAGAAGACCCCCAATGCTCAACTCGAATCCATAGTTTGATCAACACCATCACAATCCATCAAAGTAACCCCCATAACAATAAGCTAGAAGAAGAGGAGCAAGAAGAGAAGGACGACCCAGAAAACATAAACACCGACCCTTCCTCACCACCTGATCCATCGGTTTCATTCATCATCGAAAAAGTCCGTAAACTCAATTCATTCTTCGAATTGCTCGGCTTGGTCCCCTAGTCATCCAACACAAAATTTGTTTGCACAAAAGGGGATGACAGCGACGTAATGTTTATTGAAATAATTAAGCAGAATGATGATTCGCACATAGAGTAACCTGAAGTGGGTGAAAATGCAGGAGTAGAAGAATCATAGGTGGAGTATTTTGAAACGATAATTTTTAAAGTTTTAGATAAATAAAAATTTTTTTTGAAATTTATTAATTTTTTTTATTTTCTTAATTTTTTAAAAATTCATTTTTAAATTAAAAGTCTAATGCTTGATGGAAGCCTACATTGCTCTGATGCAACCTACTCAAGTGAACAAGATCACTTCTTCATGTGAGATCTTTAGTGGTTCCCACGACACTCAGTACTGTATGGAAAATCCTGAGCAAGCTTTTGTTGAATATACATCCTCGCGTATCGACGAAGCGGGAGGTAAGTGGTACCCTTTCAAACCTGAGCAAAATAATCTTGGGGACACCTACAACCTGTCATGGAAAAGTCACCCAAACCTTAGGTAGAGACAACCCTAAAATTCCCAAAATAATTTTTCAAACCCACCTAACCGGTTCTAACCCAACGGTTTAATCCCGAACCGTTCCTTCAACAACAATCCTCAAAGTTTTAACAATCAATCAAATCTTGAAGGATTGGTGTCCAACTTCATGGCATCAAGACGCTAGATTGTCAAAGTTTGAAGCCGATTTCAAACAACAACAAAGCGAGATGACCAACAAAATTGACACGGTATTGAAGGCCGTCACCGATCGAATAGCTAGAGCACTTCCTAGCGACACGGTTAAGAACCCAAAACTGAATGTTAACTCTACCTCTCTAGTTTGGTCTGCTCGTTCTTACCCAATAGAAGACCCCAAATGCTCAACCCAAATCCACGGTTCAATCAACACCATCACAGTCTATCAAAGTAACCCCCATAACAACAAGCCAGAGAAGGATGCCCAAAAAGGAGAAGGCAACCCTAAAAACACTAACGCCGCTGAACGCGAGGAAGAACAAAGGGATGCACCACAGCCAGAGCTGAAAGACCCAACTGATATTAAAAAAATAAGCCTTAGCAGACATGACGAAGAAAGGGGAATTGAATGGTTAGATGTCAAAGAACCTCTAGATTTCGTTGATACAAGTGAAGAATTGGTTTATGAATCATTGATTAAGGAGATGCCCAAATGCTCAGTAAATTATGACTTTAGGATCAAAAAGGGTGACCCAAGAAACCTTAAAATCCCCTGCATGATAGGACATATATTCACGGCCAACGCATACGTTGATATTGACCTACCCATGAACATCATGTCCTTGGCCTATTATAACTCTGTTAGAAAGAGTAGATACGAGTATAGGGGAAGAAATTTCGTAGGATTAGGAAGGGACATGCACGTATTTGTTGGAAATATGAGTTACATTATGGATTTCACCATTTTGGAAAATATTGAGACTAATATTGACCCTAGTCTGTCCCATGTAGTATTTGGGCGGCCCTTCGTTGAAATCGCCTGCCTAGCTATAAATAGGAAACACGGGTTAATGACTTTCACGGATGGAACTAAAGAAATTATCTTTAAAACACCATATAAGGACCCGGAGATGAGCGAATTGTCTAGCAATGGTCACGACTTATTGTCATCTAGGATAATACTCAGTGAAGATGACTATGATAGAGGGTGTAGGAAACCATCCGACTTAGAAGATTGATTTTATAAAGACACCATTATGCTTGGACCCGAATATGTGACTGGGATTGCTGATGAAGGAGAAGTCACGTAAGAGCGTGTGACTTTGAGTCTAGCTACAAGACTCATAAATAAAGAAAAGCGCTTCTTGGGAGGCAACCCAATGTTTATTTTTATCGCATATTAGAAGTGTCTTGTGTTTTAATTCTTCTCGTTTATTCTTTTATGTTTGAATTTATCATTTTGTAATCATGCTTTGTTTTGTCTTAAACCTCGTCTTAATTTCAATCAAAAGTATTTTGCAACAAAATAAGTGTAGGGGAAATATCTGGTTTTTAAGAACCAATTCAAACATATTAAATAAATTGTTTAGATTAATTCACGTCAGTTTCGAGTCATATGATTGTATTGACTAATCTCATATTTCATGCAGTAATTCATATAGGAAATAAC
Source organism: Tanacetum coccineum (assembly GCA_026074375.1). Taxonomy (NCBI): domain Eukaryota; kingdom Viridiplantae; phylum Streptophyta; class Magnoliopsida; order Asterales; family Asteraceae; genus Tanacetum; species Tanacetum coccineum. Next base: position 13,608 of record BQNB010108973.1, on the reverse strand, counting down.
TTATATAATCGCGTGCAGAAAATGTATAATAAACAAAAAAAACTTTTCTCTCTCCTCCAACTAACTTTCCCGCCATTTATCCACCATCAAAATCACACTAAAAGCTTTATATCCTCACTAAATTCTATATGTTTTTTCAAATCTAATTCTAGATTTCAATTCAGGCCATCATTCCGCACATTTTGATACTAGTTTTATCAAATCCCGAGGTAGTTTTGAGTTTTGTTAATGGCATAGTTTGGCGCCAAAACCATAATTCATAACTACAGTGTGTAATGATCAATTGATTAGTGATTTAGTGTGTAATTGAATTAGTTTTAGTTGTAATTGCTTGTTTTCACCATGAATAGTGTAAGACAATCTAAAAAAAGGCACATCAGGGTTCCTAGTAAGCTTGCAGACTCTGATTATGGTATAGTGAATGAAAAAAAGCAAAAAAATAAGCAAAACAAGAATTTGAATGTTGAGGTGATGAATAATGATAGTATGAAAGGTGGATATGCTAATAATGGGGAGAAAATGGATGAGAACCTAACAGGATTTTACTCTGATACTGTTGAGGAAGTTAGAGAAAGTTTTGACTGTGGCAATGTGAATAAGGATGCTGGAAAAGCTGGTATGGCAAGTAATCTGAATGTGAATGATATAACACCCCGTGTTTTCAAGTCATTGATGACGTCAATAAATCTACTAATTATTTTTGGTGTTGTACGCGTTTACTTTTAATTTCATGTATTAAGTAAAATCGCGTAAGCTAAAAATGATCGTTCAATGTAAACGGGCATCAAACAATTAAATGTTTACATCAATCAAGTGTTAAGTAATTATTTTGAAGATAATTATTAACTTTGTTCATTTTATTTTTATTGGTTACGTAAATTTGTTACGTTTCGCGATAAAATACGTTTAGGCATACCCGGAACCACCAAAACTTTTCTACGCTTCAACAAATACCCACATTTATACCCAATACTCAAAAATCATAAAAATATATCATATATATCAATGTTTGGCCGGATTTGGTGATATATATGATATATACCAAGAAATGAAAAATTTCCCCCCCCCACCATAAAAGACTTGCAACTTTTGTATTTGTACAACCCTTAAAAAAAGAAACACTTTTAAATAAATCAAAAACCAATTCATAAGAACACCATACCTAGACCATAAGGTCTTCCCTAAATTACTCATCTTGTTTCTTGATCACTATTTCATCTTTTTGACTAAACTAATACACATATATACTAGTATGCATTAGATAAACACATACAACACAAGAACACTTGGTGTAAAAGATCAAAACTCTCCCTTTTGCTCCTTATAAGCCCACGGCTCAAAACCACCTTCATACACAATCCATACAAAATTTTCTACATCATATACAAGCATACACACATCATTCCTAAGATATACTAAGGTGTTTGCAAGCCTTGGTTAACCATTTACAAGCATTGAAGTAAAGAAAGTAAGATTAGGGTTTCAAACCTAATCTAGGGTTTTTATTATTGCAAGCTTTGGTTTTAAGTCTAAACAAGGGTTTAGAACTTATTTCTCATCACCATCATTCATCCTAAGGTCATCTATAAACCTTTATCCTTCAATATATATGACTTATATGTATATAATGTGCTATGTAGCAAAATCATCACTTAGGATATGCTTAACTTGTAAAAAAATGGATTTTTCTTATAAACGTGATTTTATGAATACGTACACATGTTACATGGATGATATATTGAGGTTATAAATGGATACATATGTGTTTTTACAATCTGGTTAAGCTGAGAAGTGAGAATGCAAGATTATGGTTTCTAATGGTTTTCTTAAAAGCAACAAGTAAAAAGTAGATACAAACAACTTGTAAATTCTTGTGAATATTATTCACCTATGGTATTTATGAGAGACAATGGATGAACTCGATGGACATTATTATAAGCAATCACATAATGTCAAATATAGTTATAAAAGGATTTATGGTAAACACTACTAAAGTGAAAAGTACAATAAAACCAGTTTTATTATAAAAGTATAACACTTTGATATTAAGGGGGCAGTTTGGCATCCTAAATTTCCAACAGTGGTTTTGACATTTTAGAAAAATAATACGACTCTTACGATTCCAAAAAGGTAAGAAACTCAAAAAACGGATATAAACCGAATAAGATACGCCAAGACGATTTATACGTTATTAAAAGGTTTATAAAATAACTTTTATAAAAATTATACAAAACAGAAAGTTTGGTATTTTTAACAGATTATACATAATTTTAGGATTCCAAAACAATAAGAAACGTAATTTTTTGATAAAAAACGAAGAAGTTATGAATTACGCAAGTTTATATACTTAAAATGTATTAAAATACTTTTATAAAAGTTACTATTCATGACAGAAACTTTTATTTTTTTAAACCTCATAAATCAATAGAACTTTCAACTATGAGAACGTGCACGAAAGAATCATTAAAAACAGAACTATAACGAAGAAAATACGACATTTACGGGTTTTACGATAACAAAAACTATATAAATACATTTAGGGTCTGGTGTGAACAGTAAAAGTTACTGTTCGCCAGGAGGTTCCAAATTATGAAAATGTCAAATTAATGATAACTCGTCTAAGATGAAAGGTGGGCATTAGAAACGTCAAAATCGGCTAAAACGCGAAATGTTATGCCATTTTTACTAAAACTTTATTTAAACGTTTTTACTTATAAACATCAATTTCCAAAACCATTAGATGGTGATGTAGCTATGTAGACTTGTGTATGGTAGATGTTAATCATCATGCTTAGTACTTATACGGCCTTAAATTAAATAGGTTGCATCTGGCGATTTACGTGACGCATTATCTGTGATATTTGGATTATCAGTAACTCAAGGTGAGTTCATAGCCCCACATTTTACATGGTTTTGTTTTATAAGGTTTGGGGTGGAAAACATGCAACTGTTTTATAACTGGACACAAGTGGATAATATTTGTACGATGATTACGTGTTGCCTAAGTAGCGATAACCCAAGTTGAGCCCATTATCATGAACTGTTAATTATGTATAACCAATTGGATTGGTCTTAGTAAGCGCGAATGTTATGAATAGATCTATTGGGTTTGTCAACCCCGTTCAGGTGATTAGCTATCACTAGGCAAACGAACGTATACCTTGTCGGATTAGGAGTTGCGGGTTAGAACATCAATACGGGCAATGTGGGCAATTATATATTGCTATATATTTATGTCGAGCTTCAGTGTCCATGAGCTTAGACAAACGAAATTACAATTATGTGGTTGTTTTGCATCTCCCTGCATATCATATACTGGGGAATCTTGTTGTCCAACTTCTACATTTATCAAACCTTATGAATTCACCACATTATTTTTTGACGTTATTTAAAGCAATATTTTTCAGCAGTCAGTAAGCAACAAGTGCAAGCTGATACCTTTGGTTGATTTTGTATTTTGGGATGACATGCTTAAAGATATGGTTGCATTATATTTTGGGAATCATGTATTATGAACTAGTATCTTTGTAATATGGACAATGAAGAAGTTAAGCTTCGGGCTTTTTGTAACAAATGTTTGTTAAATCCAATGTATCAGTTTTAAACGACTTTTAATGGTCGTTCTATATATATCTTGTGTTATTGATCTAAGATGTGACATGCCCCGGACCCTTATTCCGCTGCGAGCCATTTTGGGGGTGTTACAGATTGGTATCAAGAGCCAAGGTTATAGAGAACCAGGTCAAAATGTTTTTGCTGGACTATAACCGTTTTCAAACATTGCTTATATACAAAAGGGGTTTTTCACGGGACATACATGCATACATACATACATACACTACTTGTGCATTAGTCGGTTAGGCTAGATGCATGCATGATTGATATTCATGATTGATATACATGTTATGATATAAATGTATATTACTATAAGAGTCTTATATTAAATACTAATATAAGTTATTTTGGATTTTCAGATACAGTTATGTCAGATTCGGAGAAGATTCCACGGTCACCTACACGGACAGTGTCCAGTCCATTTGAAGGATAGTCAGACAATTGGGATCATCAGGAGTTGAATGGACCACGCCATTATACCAGAGGACCCATATGCTTACATAGTGGCTGCTTATCAGGCTCCACCATCGCCTGACTACATGCCTGGCCCGAGGAGCCGCAGTCACCACCCCCACTGGACTTTGTTCTTGAGCCGATGTACCCTGAGTACATGCCACTGGAGGATGAGATACTCCCGGCCGAGGAGTAGCACACATGCATCTGCTAGCCAATCACCACTGCAGTATTCCACCAGGATATGTTCCTGAGTCTGATCCAGAGGAGGAGCCAGAAGAGGACGATGAGGATCCCGAGGAGGATCCTCTGATTACCCTGCTGATAGGGATGATGATGATGAGGAGGAGGAGGAGGAGCCTTCCGAAGATGATGTCGATGATGAGGACGAGGATGAGGAAGAGGAGGAGGAGCACCCAGCTTTGGCCAACTCTGTCCCACCTGTACACCGTATGACTACCATGATATCTATCCGGGATGAGCCATCCATATCACTTCCTCCTAGGGAAGAGGTCGAGAGACTTCTTGCCTTAACCACTCTTTCACTAACATACCCTACGTTACTCCACTATCATCTCCCAATACCACAGATACCAATCTCCCCCACGTCCAGCATCACCGACCCACCACCAGCATCTGTATTACCCTCACACTACCTGCTGTCATAATCCGTCCGTTGGGCCTACGAGCTGCTAATGACGACGGCTAATATCGAGAGCCGTCATCCTACTTCCCTTCACCACCATTCACCACTACCTCATACTCTCCCACACAAGACCAGCTGCACCATCCACAGGACACCACACCAATGAAAACCTTCTGATCCCCCTTGCATTTACTCTCTACGGACCGGTAGTGAGGACAGACTTCTAGGTTTACCATACCACCTCATAAGAGGTAAGTTCTACTCAGGTCTAGTTATGAGATTGGAGAGATTTCATCTCCCGGCTGGTCCGCAGCAAGACTCAATAGGAGGTCGTAGGGCAACTATGGGATTTGTTGTCCTATGGATATACCGAGATCAGAGGCACAATAGAGCTGAGGAGGTCGGCTTTGGGATTAGAGATGTTTGGGTAGACCTGAGAGAGGCAGTTGAGGAGGTAGCACCGATGACCCTTGAAGGGGTCAATACTAGGGTGACCGAGCTTGCTGCAGTCCAGGAGCAGGACACACAAGATATCTATGCTGTGATAGGGGATACTCAGGACACAGTCAACCAGATATATCAGAGAGTTGGACATTATGTGAATGATAGTCACTACCACATAAAGACTGCACGGCTACTAGATCAGGAGGCTTTGGTTTCCTCCCGAGAGGCATGGGGACGCTCCATAGAGTTATGCTTATGGCACGTTCAAATTATGGCATTAACGCTCTATAGTAATGGTCAGATAGCGGAGTGATTTTTACAGTTGCAGCCAGCTGAATATAGAGTCAGTCTGTGACTTTAGAGATGCTACAGGCAGGACCATAAGAGTAGGCAGGGATTGGGCAGCATTATAGACATTTACCATAACCTGACAGAGTAAGCTTGTGCCAGACGTTGACAATGATGCAGTCACTACATGGGACAAGGTTAACCACTTTACCAGGAACAGAGGTGACGGCACTACAGGGACAGCAGGGACCCTTTGGAGGTCCAGCACAGCCAGTTGCACCGGAGGAGGCCGGTAGTAGTTCATAGATCAGGTTATGACTAGTTGTTTTGTATATAGCCTACTAAATATTATGGGTGACTCCCGGCTAGTAGGTCTCTAGGTTTATGTTGTATTTGTAGCCTATCTTAGTAGCTGGCTAAGTATTAGGTTTTATACCCAGCTAAGAAGGTAGTAGGTTTTGTATTTTCATTTCTTGTATCAAGAAATCGGTATGTTTCCATGTATAATATAGAATGGTGGTATTAAGTCAGGCAATGTAATATGTTTTGGTTGTAAATCGAATTGTGTGAATTAAGTCGATTTATCTATAACAGTGATGAATCATTTTTATGTTATATATTTCACTGTGGAGATGTGAATTCTTGTTTTATTATTGTGTATATTGTTTTTGTCATGGTTTAAGATTTTATGAAATCTAACGGGTGTTATACTTTTTGTGATTGAAGAAAATGGCACCGAAAAGAACCACAAGGGCTAGACCAGCCCCAGAAACAATAACTACTACCACATCTGTCACCAATGCCCAACTTCAGGCAATGATTGATCAAGGTGTCACTGCTGCACTGGCAGCACGTGATGCAACTAGGAATAAGGCGAGACAGCCATACACGGAACGGGTGTCAGGAGGACTGAATACGTTGCTCGAGAGTGCACCTATCAAGACTTCATGAAGTGCCAACCTTTGTATTTCAAAGGCACTAAGGGTGTTGTTGAATTAACTAAATGGTTTGAAAGGATGAAGACTGTGTTTCGCATAAGCAACTGCTCTGTAGATAATCAGATCAAGTTTTCCACTTGTACTTTTCTCGCAGGTGCTTTGACGTGGTGGAACTCCCATGTTAGGATTGTTGGTCAGGATGCTGTGTATGCAATAACTTAGACATATCTGAGAAAGAAAAAGACAGACGAAGTACTGTCCAGGAGACGAGATGAAGAATCACCGATGTATGAGTTATGGAATTTGAAAGTGAAAGGTACCGTGTACAGGATACAGATCAACGATTCCAAGAACCTAAAACTAGCACTACTGTGTGTTTAGCATGTTTCTGAAGCATCGACAAGGTTGAAAGGTATGTCGGTGGGTTGCCCGACATGATTCAGGGAAGTGTTGTGGCATCAAAACCAAAAACCATGCAGGAGGCTACTGAAATGGCATCCGAACTAATGGATAAGAAAATCAACAATATTGCTGAAAGACAGGCTGTGAACAAGAGGAAGTCTGAAAACACTTCACGAAACAATCAAAACCAACAACGAAAAGAAAACAAGAGGCAGAACACTGGCAGAGCCTACACTGCAGGATCTGGTGATAAGAAATCATATGCAGGATCTAAACTTCTGTGTCCCAAATGCAATTAAACCATAACTTCCCATGTTGCAACCAAATAGCTACAATTTTAACAAATTTGGTCACTTGGGGCGAAATTGTAGAAGTTCTAAAAGTGTTAATCCGGGTAGTAACCAAAGAGGAAATGGGACAGGTCAAGGGCCTACTTGCTTCGAGTGTGGAGTTCGAGGACACTTCAAGACGGACTGTCCGAAGCTGAAGAACAACAACAACAACCATGGTAATCAAGTTAGAAATGCCAATGCTCCAGCGAAGGTGTATGCAGTAGGGCATGCGGGGACAAACCCAAATTCCAATGTCGTGACGGGTACGTTCATGTTACTCAATAACCGGCTATTCTTCTATCTTATTTGATACTGGAATGTGCCGATAGGAGTATATGTTGACACCTGCATTTAGTTCCTAAATTTGACATCACAGATACACTATGCTACCTTGGATCACTATTATGATGTTGAACTAGCCGACGGAAGAATAAATTGGTTTAAACACTATCTTAGGGCTGTACATAAATCTCCTAATACTAACCAACCACCCACCCAATCACATAAATTTAATTCCCGTGAGAATTGGTAGCTTCGATGCTATAATTGGTATGGATTGGTTGGCAAAGTACCAAGCGATCATCGTGTGTGCCGAGAAGATTGTTCGCATCCCCTGGGGAAATGAAACCCTAATCGTTTATGATGACGGGATTAACCGAGGAAATGAGACACGATTGAACATCATCTCGTACACCAAAACTTAGAAATATTTGCTAAAAGGATGTCCTATCTTTTTGGCACATGTTACTACGAAAAAGGCAGAAGACAAGTCGGAGGAGAAGCGACTTGAGGATGTACCTATTGTCCGAGATTTTCCCGATTTATTTCCTGAGGACTTGCCGGGTCTTCCTCCAGCTCGACAAGTGGAGTTTCAAATTGATTTGGTACCTGGTGCTGCACCTGTAGCACGGGCACCTTATTCGGATTGTACGCCTTCTGAAAATGAAGAGTTGGTCAAGCAACGCAAAGAGTTATCTGACAAAGTCTTTAAATAAGGACCCAGTTCCTCACCTTGGGAGCTCCGATCATTGTTTGTCAAAAGAAGACGGATCATTCCGGTGTGCTTTGATTACCGAGAATGAATAAACTAACGGTGAAGACCTTATCCACTTCCAAGAATTGATGATCTATTGATACGCTTCAAGGGTCGATGTTTACTCGAAAGAATACAACTAAGGTCAGGTTATCACCAACTGAGAGAAGAAGACATTCCAAAAACCGCTTTCAGAACTCGTTACGGCCATTATAAATTTCCAAGTTATGCCATTTGGTTTGACGAACGCACCTGCCGTATTCATGGACCTTATGAATCGAGTGTGCAAACATATCAGAGTAAAGTTTGTGAGTGTCTTTATGAGATATTTTGATAATCAAAAGAACAAGCAAGAACATAAAGAGCACCTTAAGCAAATCTTATAGTTGCTTAAGAAAGAGGAGTTGTATGCCAAGTTTTCCAAGTGTGAATTTTGGATTCCTAAAGTACAGTTCTTAGGTTACGTGATTGATAGTAAGGGCATTCACGTGGATCCTGCCAAGATCGAATCAATTAAAGATTGGGCATCTCCTAAATCACCAACGGAGATTCGTCAATTTTTAGGTCTTGCTGGGTATTACCGGAGATTCATTAAAGGGTTTTGAAGATCGCCAAACCAATGACCAAGCTTACTCAGAAGAAGGTCAAGTTTGTTTGGGGTAATAAACAAGAAGCAGCTTTTCAACTGTTGAAGCAAAAGTTGTGCAGTGCACCAATCCTAGCCTTACCTGAAGGAAGCGAAGATTTTATCGCATACTGTGATGCTTCAAAGAAGGGTTTGGGCGCTGTGTTAATGCAAAGAGAAAAGGTGATTGCTTATGCATCACGCCAACTGAAGATCCATGAGAAAAACTATACAACTCATGATTTGGAACTTGGAGCAGTAGTGTTCGCTCTCAAGATTTGGAGGCACTACCTGTATGGAACCAAGTGCACGGTGTTCACTGATCATAAAAGCTTACAACACATTCTTGATCAGAAGGAACTAAACATGAGACAACACCGATGGTTAGAGTTGCTTAGTGATTACGATTGCGATATTCGTTATCACCTGGGGAAAGCAAATGTCGTTGCTGATGCTTTGAGTAGGAAGGAACAAGAACCACCATTAAGGGTTCGAGCCCTAGTCATGACTATTGGCTTGGAGCTTCCCAAACAAATCCTGAATGCTCAGACTGAAGCTCGGAAGCCGGAGAACCTCAAGAATGAAGATGTTGGAGGTATGTTGGTTGAAAATTCTAAAGATCCAAATAAATTCAAAACGGAAAAGTTAGAACCACGAGCGGATGGAACCCTATGCTTCAATGGCAGTAGTTGGTTACCATGTTATGGCGACTTGAGGACTGTGATTATGCACGAGTCCCACAAGTCAAAATACTCTATTCATCCGGGTTCTAATAAGATGTACCAAGACCTGAAGAAGCTATATTGGTGGCCCAATATGAAAGCAAACATCGCCACCGTATGTAGCAATTTCCGTACAGTTCTAAAGTCCAAAGCTGAACATCAAAGACCTTCGGGATTGTTGGTACAACCTGAAATACCTCAATGGAAGTGGGACAATATCACCATGGATTTTGTCACAAAGCTTCCTAAATCGCCGCAAGGTTACGATACCATTTGGGTGATCGTTGACCGACTCACCAAGTCTGCAATCTTTGTACCGATGAGAGAAACTGATCCCCTAGAAAAACTAGCAAAATTGTACCTGAAGGAAGTGGTCGCGAGACATGGAATCCCCGTCTCAATCATCTGCGATCGTGACCCTAGGTTTGCATCAAGATTCTGGAGGACACTCCAGAAGGCTTTGGGTACTAGCTTGGACATGAGTACGGCTTATCATCCAGAGACTGACGGACAGAGCGAGAGGACAATTCAAACTCTCGAGGATATGCTACGTGCTTGCGTGATCGATTTCGGAAAGGGTTGGGTTAATCACTTACCGTTAGTTGAATTCTCTTATAACAATAGCTATCACGCTAGCATTAAGGCCGCACCATTTGAAGCACTATATGGTAGAAAGTGTCGTTCACCTGTTTGTTGGGCTGAGGTTGGAGAGGTTCAACTCACTGGTCCAGAGATAGTGCACGAAACTACCGAGAAGATTGTCCAGATCAAGCAGAGGATTCAAGCTGCTCGTGATCGTCAGAAGAGTTATGCGGATTTGAAGCGTAAGCCGATGGAATTTCAAATTGGGGATAAGGTTATGCTTAAAGTTTCGCCTTGGAAAGGGGTTGTACGTTTTGGCAAACGGGGGAAGTTAAACCCCAGATATGTTGGACCCTTTAAGGTGTTAGAAAGGATTGGATCCGTTGCCTACAAGCTTGAGCTTCCGGAGGAGCTGAGCAGGGTTCACAATACGTTCCATGTGTCTAATCTGAAAAAGTGCTATGCCGATGAACCTTTAGCCGTTCCATTGGATGGACTACACGTTGATGACAAGCTTCAGTTTGTCGAGGAACCGGTCGAGATCATGGATCGAGAGGTCAAACAGTTGAGGCATAGCCGTGTTCCAATTGTCAAAGTAAGATGGAACTCCAAGAGAGGTCCTGAGTTCACGTGGGAACGTGAAGACCAATTCAAGAAGAAATACCCGCATCTTTTCACCAAGACCGCACCGTCGTCAAGTGCTGCATCGTAAGCCTTGAGGACAAGGCTCGTTTAACGGGGGAAGTCTATAACACCCCGTGTTTTCAAGTCATTGACGACGTCAATAAATCTACTAATTATTTTTGGTGTTGTACGCGTTTACTTTTAATTTCATGTATTAAGTAAAATCGCGTAAGCTAAAAACGATCGTTCAATGTAAACGGGCATCAAACAATTAAATGTTTACATCAAGCAAGTGTTAAGTAATTATTTTGAAGATAATTATTAACTTTGTTCATTTTATTTTTATTGGTTACGTAAATTTGTTACGTTTCGCGATAAAATACGTTTAGGCATACCCGGAACCACCAAAACTTTTCTACGCTTCAACAAATACCCACATTTATACCCAATACTCAAAAATCATAAAAATATATCATATATATCAATGTTTGGCCAGATTTGGTGATATATATCCAAGAAATATCAAGAAAAACTTGCAACTTGTATTTGTACAACACTTTTTAATTAAATCAAAAGACAATGTCATAAGAACACCATACCTAGACCATAAGGTCTTCCCTAAATTACTCATCTTGTTTCTTGATCACTATTGCATCTTTTTGACTAAACTAATACACATATATACTAGTATGCATTAGATAAACACATACAACACAAGAACACTTGGTGTAAAAGATCAAAACTCTCCCTTTTGCTCCTAATAAGCCCACGGCTCAAAACCACCTTCATACAAAAAATTTTACATCATATACAAGCATACACATATCATTCCTAAGATATACTAAGGTGTTTGCAAGCCTTGGTTAACCATTTACAAGTATTGAAGCAAAAAAAAAGTAAGATTAGACTTTCAAACCTAATCTAGGGTTTTTATTATTGCAAGCTTTAGTTTTAAGTCTAAGCAAGGGTTTAGCACTTATTTCTCATCACCATCATTCATCCTAAGGTCATCTATAAACCTTTATACTTTCATTTTATGAGTAATATGTATATAATGTGCTATGTAGCAAAATCATCACTTAGGATATGTTTAACTTGTAAAAAAATGGATTTTTCTTGTAAACATGATTTTATGAATATGTACACATGTTACATGGATGATATATTGAGGTTATAAATGGATACATATGTGTTTTACAATCTTGGTTAAGCTTGAGAAGTGTTAATGCAAGATTAGGGTTTCTAATGGTTTTCTTAAAAAGCTACAAGTAAAAGTTGATAAACAACTTTGTAATCATGTGAATATTATTACCATGGGATTATGAGGACAATTTATAAACTCTTGGACATTAATATAAGTATCACATATGTCAAATATAGTTATAAAGGATTTATGGTAAACTACTAAAGAGTAGGACTTTTAATCATGTAAAAAGAGTTTTTACTTGTGATCATCATTTTGTACACTTTTACATATGTTGTGATATTGATAATATCATGTTAAAATGGATCTATAAGTGTTATACCATGTTGGTTAAGTGTAAAAATGAATATATACAAATTAGGGTTTTCAAGGTTACTTAATATGTTACAAGTAAAAGTATTGCAAATGACTTATTAATCTTGTTCATGGACTTTTGTTTATGTTATATGAATACTAAAATAAGATTATAATGGAAGTATAACTCTTGTACACACTTGGTTAATGTATAAAAAGTTCATATGTAAACTTGTTAAATTAGGGTTTCCTTAATAAGTTTTGATTAAAAGTGAGATTAAGAACTTGTTAACTTGGACAAATGGACAAACTATGGACTTATGGACCTTATTATATATATGACTTATGATATAAAGTGAGGTGGAAGACTTGTGGTAAATTTACAAAGGTAAAAAGTACATAAAACAAGCTTTATATAAAAGTATACATATAGAACATAAAGGGGCTGTTTGGTTTCGTATTTCAAACAGTGAGTTTGATGTTTTATAAAGATAGTACATCTCGTGACGATTCCAAAAAGGTAAGAAACTCAAAAAACGGATTAATAACGAAAAAGATACGCTAATTACGAGTTATACGTTAATTAAACGGGTTTATAAAATAACTTTTATAAAAACAAGTTATAAAACTTATACAAACAGAAGGTTTGACATTTTTATTAAATCACACATATTTTTAGGATTCCAAAATGATAAGAATCATAATTTTTCAATTAATAACGAAGGAGTTATGAATTACGCGAGTTTTTACGTTTAAATGTATAAAAATACTTTTATAAAACAAATTTTATAAAAGTTACTGTTCACATCAGTGAACTACATTTTTAAAACATCATTAAATAGATGGGATTTTCAATAACAAAGACGTGCTCGAAAGAATCGCTAAAAACGGAGCTATAACGAATAAAATACGACGTTTACGGGTTTTACGATAACTAAAACTATAAAAATAACTTTATAACTGGTGTGAACAGTAAAAAGTACTGTTCATCAGGGGACTAAAAATATGAAAATGTCAAATATTGATAACTCGTCTTAATACGAAAACGTGGACATAAGAAACGCAAGAAACGGACTTGAAACGCGAAAGTTACGCCAGTTTTACTACAACGGAAATTATAAACGTTTTAACTTATTAAACACAATTTTACCAAAACAATTAGATGGTGATTAGCTATATAGAATGATATATGGTAGTAGTTACCCAATGTGATTAGTACTTATACGACCTTAAATTAGATAGGTTGCATCTGACGATTTGTGTGACGCATTATTTGTGATATACTTGATATTCGCTCACTCAAGATGAGTTCATAGGCCCACGTTTTACATGATTTGTTTTACAAGTTTTTGGGATGAGAAACATGCATTGTTTTATAATTAGAAACAAGTGGTTAAGTTTTATAT
>BQNB010108972.1:6593-19891 GCA_026074375.1 Tanacetum coccineum | reverse complement strand
GCAGCTACGCCTGGATCTGAGAAAAGTGTGTCTTTTTAAAAATCTATTTTGGGTCCTAGACCAAAACACATAATAGTAAACAATATCAAAGTTCTCGTTGCTAGTGATAATGAAGTTAAATAATTTTATAAGCCTTTGTCAAAACCTAGAGTTGGATTTTCAAAACCTAATTTTAGATCAAAAACTCCACCACCTAGAAGAGTCAATAATAATTATCCTTGTCTTAAGACACCGCAACCAAAAAGGAACGTTGGTCGACAAAATCAACCTCGTGGCTTTCCCGTAACTTAGAACAATTTCCAACGTCAAAGTTACATGCCATGGGAAATGTATCATCCATTCCAACATCCCAACCAATTGCATAAATGTAAGGGATGTTTAGCACTAACAACTTTGTACCCATGAGATATTGGAGACCAAATGTTTGAGTTATTGCCCTATATAAATAGATATGCCTTGGAGTCAATTTGGAACCCGGTGAGTGGATAAAGGATAGTGGATGCTCCAAACACATGATAGGTAACCGAAAGCTCTTCTCAAGCTACAAGGCATACAACAGAGGTAATGTCATTTTTGGTAACAATCTTCACGGTAACATCATTGGCAAAGGTACGATTTCGAATGAATCTCTCAAAATAGATAATGTAGAACATGTCGATAACTTAAGATTTAACTTGTTAAGTATAGGACAAATATGTGATAATAAGTGTAGAGTAACTTTCTCTAAACATGATAGTGAAATCACTAAGGATGGTATTGATAGTAGGTGGGGTTGGGATGTGGTGGTGTGGTGTGGGTGGAGGTAGGATTACTTACTTTATATGTGAATAAAATTAGGAAATAAGCCTAAAGACCATATTTGTCTTGCAACGATTGATGAAAACTCTCATTGTAGCATAGGAAGATTAGTCACGCATATATGCGTCTCATTCAATCGTTAGCATCTAAGAAAGAATTAGTTAGAAACTTACCTAGCTTAAGTTTGGATTCAACACTGTGTTGTGATGCTTATAAAATTGGAAAACAAGCTCACACTAGTCACAAGGCTAAGAATATAGTCTCAACGACTAGATGCTTAGAACTCCTTCATATGGATCTCTTCGGTCCATCTGTCGTACGGAGTTACAAAGGAAACCGCTACACCTTAGTCATTGTAGATGACTACTCTAGGTATACTTGGACTAGATTCCTTAAGGACAAAACCGAAGCCTTCGATCAATTCGAAATATTTAGTAAGAAAATTCAAAACCAATTAGGATGTACAATAGTGTCAATAAGAACCGACCACGGTAGGGAATTTGATAATGAGGTGCAATTTGGAGAGTTTTATAATTCCAATGGAATTACACATACCTTCTCAGCTCCATGCACTCCTCAATCAAATGTGTAACACCCCCAAAATGGATCGCAGCGGAATATGGGTCTGAGGGTGGTACTTCATAGATCAATAACACAAGATATATGTAAGAACGACCAAAAAAAGTCGTTTAAAACTGATACATTGGATTTAGTAAAGTGTTTGTTACAAAAGCCCGAAGCTTCACTTGTTTATTGTTCAAATTACAAAGATTTTAGTCCATAACAGATGTATCCCTAAAATGTAATGCAACCAAATCTTTAATGCATGACTTCCAAAATAACGACCACCAATGTATCCCTTGTCTTGTACCTTATTGATCTCCTGAGAAAACATTGCTTTAAAACGTCAACAATAATGTTGGTGAATTCATAGGTTTGTAACATGTATAATGTAAGACTGCAAGATTTCCCCATGATAATGCAACAGATGCAAACATCATAAAATGTAATTACGTTTCCCTAAGCTCATGACACTGAAGCTCGACATGTATGAATTGCAATATAAATTGTCAACATTGCCCGTGATGATGTTCTAACCCGCAACATCCTATGTCCGACATGGTATACGTTCATTGTCTGGCAAACCGGCACAGTGATCATGACTCACCCGAACGGGGATGTCAATTCTAAATATATCTATTTATAACATTCGCGCTCACAACCAGTAATTGACAGTTCATGATAATGGGTTCAGAGGGTTATCGCTACTTAGGCAAACACGTAATCATAATGTAAAATGTCCACTTACGTCCAACTGTAAAACATGCATATGCTTCTCACCCTAAAACTTGTAAATCATTAAAATGTAAAATGTGGAGCTATGAACTCACCTCAAGTGAGTAAATCGACAATGTAAATCAAATGCGTAAAAATGCGTCACAAATACACCTGAATGCAACCTAATTTGATTATAGGCCATATGAGTACTAAGCACTTTGATTAACTAATACCATATACAATTCTATATAGCTACATCACCATCTAATCGCATTTGTGAAATCATGTTTATAAAGTTAAAACGTTTATAAATATTTCATTAGTAAAAACGACGTAATTTTCCCGTTTTAAGCCCGTTTGGTATGTTTCTTACGTCCACGCTTTCGTATTAAGACGATGTATCAAAATATTACATTTTCAATATTTGAGTCCTCTGGTGAACAGTAGTTTTTACTGTTCATATACTTTTATAAAATTTGTCGTCGTAAACTCGTAAATGTCGTATTTTATTCGTTTTAACTCCGTTTTTAGTGATTCTTTCGAGTACGTCTTCGTAATTAAAAGTTCTATCAAATTAATGATGTTTTCAAAATATATATATCTGATGTGAACAGTAACTTTTATAAAATTATTTTTATAAAAGTATTTATTATCGTAAACTTGCGTAATTCATAACTCCTTCGTTATTAATCCAAAAATTATGATTCTTATTATTTTGGAATCCTAAAAATATGTATTATCTGTGAAAAATAACCATTTGTTTATATCAGAAGTGAAACTTAAAAAGTTTTTATAAAATTTCTTTTATAAACGCGTTTATTATCGCGTAACTTGTAAATTACGTATCTCCTTCGTTATAAATCGGTTTTTCGAGTTTCTTACCTTTTTGGAATACTCATGAGATGTAGTATTTTATAAAAATATAAAATGAAGGCTTTATATTTAGAATTCAAACAGAAAGTTTTGGACATTTTGGTAAAATATGTTTAAAAGTTGTTTTTATAACTTTTTAGTTTAACCACTTTGTTATAAATCCTTTACAACCATTTGTACCATGTGTATTATGTACCTAGGGTCCCTAGTTCATCATTTGTCCAAATATTGTCCAAGAATCACAAGATCCATATGTCTAAATACCTATTTGTCCATAATCTTTTATAAGTATAGGTTTTAGGTAACTAGTTTTATATATACTTTTTATACATAAACCACACATGTACAATACTTATACATCCATTATAACATGATATTAACATCCATATGTCATATGTGAAAGTGTATCAAATCATAAACAAGTGTAAAAATCAATTTTATAAGTAAATAAGTTCTTAGATGGTGATTAACTATACAAACATCATATATGCATAAAATCACAAATGTAAAGAGATTAAGGTTTTTAGGTAACCTTAATATGAAGTAGGATGATGAACAATGTGATCTAAACCCTTGTTTAGCAAACAAACCCTAGCTTCCAAGACCTTGAAAACCCTAATTTCAATGGAAACCCTAATCTTGATCCTTGCTTGCTTAACCCTTTTAAATGCCTAACTAAACCTTCAAACCTTCTTGATATATCTTAGATATGTTGTAGGAATACTTGTATGTGTGGTAAATAAACTTGTGTGAATTATTTATGGTGGTTTGGGGTTGGCCGTAGGTTTTGAGTGAGCAAAAGAGAGTGTTTGTTTTGATTTCACTTAAGCAAATGTGTGTTGTATGTTTTTCTCACTAGTTGCTTGTCTTATATACCACTTGTAGCTAGTTGTAAATAAGTCTAGGTTCATTATACACTTGCTTGGACATGATGAGGGAAATAAGGAAGAAAATAAGCAAACACTATTCATAATTAGTAAGCTTTAATGAGTTTAATATTGTACAAGACTTTAGAAAGATTTTGTGATATTTCCACTTGGTTTTTCATATGAATCCGGCCACATGGGTTTATACATAAGATATTTATGAAATTTTTGAGTATTGGGTGTAATTGTGGGTATTTGTTGAAGTGTAGATAAGTTTTGGTGGTTCCGGGTATGCCTAAACGTATTTTATCGTGAAACGTAAACACTTTACGTAACCAATAAAAATAAAATATGCAAAGTTAATAATTATACTCCAAATAATTATCTAACACTTGCTTGATGTAAACATTTAATTGTTTGATGCCCATTTACATTGAATGATCATTTTTAGTTTACGCGATTTAACTTAACACTTTAAAATTAAAAGCAAACGCGTACAAGACTAAAAATAAATAGTGAATTTATTGACGTAGTAAATGACCCTAAAACACAGAGTGTTATAGTCTTCCCCCGTTAAATGAGCCTTGTCCTCAAGGCTTAAGACGCGGCACTTGACGACGGTGCGGTTTCTGTGAAGAGATGTGGATACTTCTTCCTGAATTGGTCTTCACGTTCCCATGTAAACTCAGGACCTCTCCTTGAGTTCCATCAATCCTTGGCAATTGGAATGTGGCTTCGCTTCAACCATTTAACTTTAGGATCCATGATTTCAACTGGTTCCTCGACAAAATAAAGCTTGTCATCAAAATGAAGTCCATCCAACAGAACGGCAAATGGTGTTCATTGGCATAACACTTCTTCAAGTTGGATACATGAAATGTATTGTGAACCCTGCTCAGCTCTTGAGGAAGTTCAAGCTTGTAAGCAACGACGCTAACCTTTACCAACACTTTGAAACGTCCAACATATCTGGGGTTTAGCTTCCCCCGTTTGCCAAAATGTACTACTCCTTTCCAAGGCGAAACCTTGAGCATAACTCTATCTCCAACTTGAAATTCCATCGGCTTACGCTTTAAATTGCGTAACTCTTTTGTCGATCACGAGCAGCTTGAATTCTTTGCTTGATCTGAATGATTTTCTCGGTCGTCTCTTGAACTATCTCTAGACCAGTGAGTTGAACTTCTCCAACATCGGCCCAACAAACAAGTGAACGACACTTTCAACCATAAAGTGCTTCAAATGGTGCAACCTTAATACCAAGCGTGAGAGCTATTGTTAATGAAAACCTCGACAATGGAAAATGGTTTAACCTAAAGGAAAATTATTATAAAAAAAAAAAAAAAAAAAAGGGGGGGGGGTAGGGGGGGGGGGGGGGGGGGGGGGGGGGGGGGGGGGGGGGGGGGGGGGGGGGGGATTTTTGGGTTTTTTTTTTTTATTTGGGTTTGGGGGGGGGGGGGGGTTTTTGGGTTTTTTTTTTTTTGGGGTTTTTTTTAATGGAGTTTGGATGATATATTATAATGATGTGAAGGTTGGTGTGGAAGAAGGGGTAAGATGGGATGTTTGGATGAAGGTGTGAATTTGTATTAAATTTGAAGGAATGGTAAGTGTTTTGGTAATGGAACCTTAGGTCTGGAGCTTAAAGGATAGACAGGTATTCCATGCCTCGTGACAACCTCTTTTAGGTACATTCTTGCCAGTTTCTCCATGGGATCAGTTTCCCTTATTGGTACAAAGATTGCAGACTTAGTAAGTCGGTCGACAATCACCCAAATGGTGTCGTAACCTTGTGACGACTTAGGAAGCTTTGTGATAAAATCCATTATGATATTATCCCACTTCCATTGAGGTATCTCAGGTTGCACCAACAAACCCGATGGCCTTTGGTGTTCAGCCTTGACCTTAGCACACGTTAAACATTTGCTAACATAGGTAGCAATGTTGGCCTTCATATTGGGCCACCAATATAGCTTCTTCATGTCCTGATACATCTTGTCAGAACCCGGATGAATAGAGTATTTTGACTGTGGGACTCGTGCATGATCATAGTAAAGTCTCAAATCGCCATAACAGTAACCAACTCCTTCCATTTAACATAGAGTTTCCATCCGCACAGGGTTTTAACTTTTGTTTGTTCTAAGTTTCTCGGAGCCTTAGAATTTTCAATCAACATACCTCCAACATCTTCGTTCTTGATGTTCTCTGGTTTCCGTGCTTCAGTTTGAGCATTCAAGATTTGTTTAGGAAGATCCAAGCCAATAGTCATGACTAAGGCTCGAACTCTTAATGGCTTTATTCGCTCTTTCCTGCTCAAAGCATCAGCAACAACATTTGCCTTTCCTGGGTGATAACGAATCTCACAATCGTAATCACTGAGCAACTCTAACCAACGACGTTGCCTCATGTTCAACTCTTTCTGATTAAGAATGTGTTGTAAACTCTTATGATCAGTGAACACCGTACACTTGGTCCCATACAGATAGTGCCTCCAAATCTTAAGAGCGAACACTACTGCTCCAAGTTCCAAATCATGAGTCGTATAGTTCTTCTCATGAATTTTCAATTGGCGTGATGCATAAGCAATCACCTTCTCTCTTTGCATCAACACAGCGCCCAAACCTTTGATTGAAGCATCGCAGTATGCGATAAAATCTTCGCTTCCTTCAGGTAAAGCCAGAATTGGTGCACTACACAACTTCTGCTTCAACAGTTGAAATGCTGCTTCTTGTTTGTCGCCCCAAATGAACTTGACCTTCTTCTGAGTAAGCTTGGTCATTGGCTTGGTGATCTTCGAAAATCCTTCGATGAATCTTCAGTAATACCCAGCAAGAATTTGATGAATCTTCGTTGGTGTTTTAGGAGATGCCCAATCTTTTATGGATTCGATCTTGGCGGGATCCACGTGAATGCCTTGACTATCAATCACGTGGCCGAGAAATTATACCTTGGGAAGCCAAAATTCGCATTTAGAGAATTTAGCGTACAACTCCTCTTTCTTAAGCAATTCTAGAATTTCCTTAAGATGTTCTTCGTGTTCCTTCTTGTTACTTGGCGTAGATTAGGATATCGTCAATAAAGACGATCACAAATTTATCCAAATATGGTTTGCACACCCTATTCATGAGGTCCATATATATCGTTGGTGCGTTCGTCAAACCAAATGGCATCACTTGGAACTCATAATGACCATACTGAGTTTTGAACACTGTTTTTGGAATATCCTCTTCCCGTACTCGAAGCTGGTGATAACTTGATCGCAGGTCTATCTTAGAATAAACACTGGATCCTTGTAGTTGATCAAATAAATCGTCAATCCTTAGAAGTGGATAACGATTCTTTACCATCAGCTTGTTTAATTCTCGATAGTCGATGCACATTCGAAACAATCCATCCTTCTTCTTGACAAACAAGACCAGAGCTCCCCAAGGTGAGGAACTGGGCCTTATAAAGCCTTTGTTGGATAGCTCTTTCAGTTGTTCCGACAACACTTTCATTTCAGAAGACACCAATCGATAAGGAGCCCATGCTACAGGTGCAGCACTAGGTACCAAATCGATTCGAAATTCCACTTGTCGAGTCGGAGGAAGACCCGGCAAGTCTTCGGGAAACACTTCAAGAAAATCCCAAATGATTGGTACGTCCTCAACTCGCTTCTTCTCCGACTTGTCTTCAGTCTCCTTTGTTGTAACATGTGCCAAAAAGACCTGACATCCTTTTAGCATGTACTTCTGCATCTTAGTGCACGAGATGATGTTCAATCGAGTCTCATTTCCCCGGTTGCTTCCGTCACCGCGAACGATTAGAGTTTCATTTCCCCAGGGGATACGAACGATCTTCTCCGCACAAACAATGACAGCATGGTACTTTGCCAACCAATCCATCCCGATTATAACGTCAAAACTACCGAGTTCTATAGGAATTAAGTCTATGTTGAAAGGGTGATTTAAGAAGTTTAATGTACAACCCCGAATGATATTATTTAACCCAAAAATTCGTACGTCGGCTAGTTCAACATCGTAATAATAATCTAATGCAGTTGGTGTGATATCAATTTGGGAGCTAAATGCAGAAGATACAAAACTCTTATCGGCACCTGATAGAAGCATAGCAGTTGTTTAAAAGGAACGTACCTGTCACGACGTTGGAGTCTGGGTTTGTCCCCGCATGGCCTACCACATACACTTTCGCTGGAGCATTGACATTTCTAACTAGGTTGCCTCAGTTGTTGTTGTTCTTCAGTTTCGGACACTCCCTCTTGAAATGTCCTTGGGCTCCACATTCATAACAAATAGGCTTCTGACCTATCCCAGTGCCCCTTTGGTTGTTAGCAGTGTTGGCATTAGTAGCACTCCTACAATCACGGGCCAAATGGCCAACTCGGTTGTACTTATGGCATTTGGGAGCACATAGACCATCGTGGTAATAGTTGCATTTAGTGCATAGGGGTTTAGATCCCTCGTATGGCTTCTTCTCACCAGTCCCTACAGTATAAGCCCTGCCAGTGTTTTGCCTCTTGTTTTGTGGTTCTTGTTGTTGGTTATCATCTTGCTTTCTTTTGTTCTCTGTTTGACGCTCAGCAAAAGTGTGAACTCTCTTATCCATCAGTTGGGTTGCTATTTTAGTTGCCTCTTGCATTGTCTTAGGCTTTGATGGTACTACACTTCCGTGGATCATGTCAGGCAAACCACCGACATATCTCTCAATCTTGTCAGATTCTTCAGGAAACATTCTAACACACAACAATGCCAGTTCCTAAAAACGTTGGTTGTACCCTATCACGTCAGTACCTTTCACTTTCAAATTCCACAGCTTGACTTTGAGCTTTTTAATCTTGGTCCTCGAGCAATACTTGTCAGTCATCTTCTTTTTCAGTTCTGTCCAAGTCATTGCATAAGCAACATCGTTACCAACAGTCCTAACGTAGGAGTTCCACCATGTTAGAGCATTTCCAAGAAGAGTACAAGTGGAAAACTTAATTTGGTTTTCCACCGAGCAGTTGCTTATACGGAACACAGTTTCCATTTTCTCAAACCATTGAGTCAATTAGACAACTCCTTCCGTGCCTTTGAAATTTAGGGGTTGGCACTTCATGAAGTCTGAGTAAGTGCACTCGCTATCGGCTCGTTCATTTCTTCTAACACCCGTTCTTGAATTATGGTTGTCTTCGCCATTCGTGCTTCTGTTAGCATCGCGTGATGCTAAAGCGGCAGTAACGCCTTAGTCAATCATTGCCTGAAGCTGGGCATTGGTGACAGAGGTGGTGGTGGGGGTTGTTGTTGTGGCTAGGTTTGACCTCGTGGTTCTTTTCTTTGGTACCATTTTCTTCAAATCACAAGAAAATATAATACCCGTTAGATTTCATAAAATCATAACCATGACATGACATATACATAATAAGTAAAATAAGATCACAACACACAGTGAAATATACAACTGAATTGAATATTAACAATGGATAAGCTAAATTGACATTCATTCATAATAAATTCGATTACAGACATGACATAATACATCCATTCCATATATAATTTAGAAAACATACATGAATGGTTCAAATACAAAATGATCACTACAATTTGGTTACAAGATGAAAATATACAACCTAAAGCCATACTAGCTGGGAGTTACCCATAATACTTAGTAGGCTGTACAAAATAGCTAGCCATAACAAGATCTACGAACTGCTACCGGCCTCCTCCGATGCATCGGGCTGTGCTGGACCTCTAGCAGGTCCTCGTCGACTCTAAAGTGCTGTCATCTGTGTCTGTAGTGTCTTCACCGGTTTTAAGGTCTCTGTAAGCTGTGTCTGTCTCTTGCGGTCTGCTGCCCATAACTCTGTTATCTCTGACCACTGTGCTAACACCTGAGTACGCAATGCCATAACCTCAGAACATGCAAGGTCACTAGCATCTATAGATCGTACCCAAGCCTCCCGAGACAATCTGGCCTCAGCCTCCATGAGCCTAGCAGTGCGAGCATGTGCACGCCTATCCTTACGCAACATGTTGACCTGACTGGTCACCAACTGTCGCTCACTCTGTGCATCATCCAACCTTACATAGATCTCATATGTATCCTGTCTCACAGTCGTGACAAAGTTTGTCATCCTGCGACCTAACTCTGTCTTATCGATCGCTGGTGCCCCTGGCATGTCTACCAGCATCTTATCCCACGTGTCGGTAATCCTATAACCAACAACTCTCTCTGGATCTTGCATGATCTCATCATCTAAAGTGGCAATAAAGCCATAATCTCTCCTAAAATCTCCAGCATGTCTAGCAGTAGGAGCAGATGAACTCTCACCCACCTTAAATCTTGGACTGAAAGCAAAGCATAGCCTCTTTCGTGGTGGTAAGCAAACCTTACGAACATCCGCTCTATGGTCAGTAGAGGGTAAAAGCAAAGATGGTGATGGAGTAGGTAGTGGTATAGGTAGAAGTGGTGGTGTCCCTGGTAGTCCTGCTGGTGGTGTAATGCCTCAGCTCTCATCATGGTCATTGCAGGCTTATTGCCTACGGATTGTAGGCATAGCAGGTAGTGGTGGAGGTGGATATGGATAATGGTGGAGTTACTAGCGTGTGGTGGAGATGGGGCATACTGTGGAAGTGGTATTGACAATCTGAGAGCACGTGGTCTATGGTGGAGGTGATGGTAAGGCAAAAAGTCTATCAACCTCTTCCCTAGAAGGAAGTGATATAGGTGTCTAGGGTCGAATAGACATCCTAGCAGTAACGCGGTATGCAGGGTGTGGTGGTGGTGTGGCCGCAGACTCGTCGGTCTCAAACGGCTCAGTCTCCTCAGCAGATGGGGCATGCTCAACAGTTGGAAAAGCAATAGTTGTAGAGTCACAAGAGCTAGGTTCTCCTCCTCCTCCTTAACATCATCATCATCATCCTCATCATCATCATCGGATGCCTCATCCTCATCATCACCATCGTCTCCTCCGTTAGCAGGATAATCAGTGGGGTCCTCCTTAAGATCCTCCTCACCCTCCTCTAGATCAGAGTCTGCAATGTATCTTGGTGAGTCGGCAGTAGGTGAGACAGCAGCAGGCAGTGGCTGCTCCTTAGCTGGGAATACCTCATCCTCTGGTGGCATGAACTCTGGATATACTAGCTCCAGAATAAAGTCTGGTGGGGGTGGCTCCTATATGGCAGCCTCCATATATGGGTCCTCTAGTATCCAGGACAGTCCATCATACCCGTGTACAACGACTCCCGGGGATCCTATGTCTGATAAGCCCTCAAAAGGACTAGAATACCTTCGTGTATGTAACCGTAGAATCATCTGAATCTGACATGACTATATTTGAAAATCAAAAGTAGCTTATATAAGTATTTAATATAAGACTCTTATAGTAATATACATTTATATCATAACATGTATATCAATCATGAATGCATCTAGTCTAACCAACTAATGCAACAACTAGTGTATGTATGTATGTCCCGTGAAAACCCCTTTGTATGAATACAATGTTTGAAAACGGTTATA
Source organism: Tanacetum coccineum (assembly GCA_026074375.1). Lineage (NCBI taxonomy): Eukaryota > Viridiplantae > Streptophyta > Magnoliopsida > Asterales > Asteraceae > Tanacetum > Tanacetum coccineum. The sequence goes on along the minus strand of BQNB010108972.1, from coordinate 8,585 downwards.
GTCCAAGTAAAAACATTTGACCTAGTTCTCTATAACCTTGGCTCTTGATACCAATCTGTATCACCCCTAAATTGGGTCGCAGCAGAATATGAGTCTGAGGGTGGTACATCATAAATCAATAGCACAAGATATATATATAAGAACAACCAAAAAGTTGTTTAAAACTGGTACATTGGATTTAGCAAAGTGTTTGTTATAAAAGCCCGAAGCTTTACTTGTTCATTGTTCAAAATACAAAGATTCTAGTTCATAACAAATGTTTCCCCAAAATGTAATGCAACCAAATCTTTAAGCATGTGACATCCAAAATATAATCACCAATATATCCCTTGCACCTCGTGCCTTATTGACCTCCTAAAAAACATTGCTTTAAAACGTCAACAATAATATTGGTGAATTCATAGGTTTGTAAGTTGTATAATGTAGGACCGCAAGATTTCTCCATGATAATGCAACAGATGCAAACATCATAAAATGTAACTATGTTACCCTAAGCTCATGACACCGAAGCTCGACATAAATGGATTGCAATATAAATTGCCCACATTGCCCGTGATGATGTTCTAACCCGTAACATCCCAAGTCCGACATGGTATACGTCTGTTGTCAGAATAACCGGCACAGTGAGCATGACTAACCCAGACGGGGATGTCAATCCCAAATAGATCTATTTATAACATTCACGCTCACAAGAGTAATTGACAGTTTATGATAATGGGCTCAGATAGGGTTATCGCTACTTAGGCAAACACGTAATCATGATAAAATATACATTTGCATCCAATTTGTAAAACATGCATATGTTTCTCACTCCAAAAAAATTATAAATCATTATAAATGTAAAATGTGAGGCTATGAACTCATCTTGAGTAAGAAGATAACAAGTATATCACAGAAAATGCGTCGGTTAAACGCCCGAATGCAACCTAATTAATTATAGGTCGTATGAGTACTAAGTACTTTAAATAACTAAGACCATATATAATTCTATATAGCTACATCACTATCTAATTGCATTTGTGAAATCATATTTATAAAGTTAAAACGTTTATAAATATTTTTTTAGTAAAAATGGCGTAACTTTCTCGTTTTAAGCCCATTTTGAATGTTCTTTACGTCCACGCTCTTGTATTAAGACGATGTATCAAAATATTATATTTTCATATTTTGATTCTGTCGGTGAACAGTATTTTTTACTGTTCATATTCTTTTATAAAATTATTTTTATAGAATTAATCGTAAAAGTCGTATCTTATTCGTTTTAACTCCGATTTTAGTGATTCTTTCGAGCACGTCTTCGTAATTAAAAGTTCTATCTAATTATGATATTTTCAAAATAAAAATACTTTATGTGAATAGTAACTTTATAAAATTATTTTTATAAGAGTATTTATTATTGTAAACTTGCGAAATTCATAACTCATTCGTTATTGATCAAAAAATTACGATTCTTAATGTTTTAGAATCCCAAAAATATGTACTATCTGAGAAAAATACCCAATCTTTTATATCAGAAGTGGTTTGTAATAAGTTTTTATAAAATTTCTTTTGTAAAACGCTTTTTAATACTAAATCTTGCGAATTACATATCTCCTTCATTATAGCTCGGTTTTTCAAGTTCCTTACATATCCGGAATCCTCATGAGATGTAGTATTTTATAAAGATATAAAATAAATAAGTTATTTTTCGAATTTGATCAGATCCTTATGATATTTTTGTTAAAAATATGTTTAAAATTGTTTTTGTAACCTTTTAGTTTAGTACACTTGTTACAAGTCCTTTACAACACTTAACTCCACATGTCTTACATACTTAGGGTCCTTAGTCCTTGATTTGTTCAAAGATTGTCCAAGATAACAAGATCAACAAGTTGTTATATCACTTTTACTTATAGACTTATTATGTAACTCTTTAAAACAACTAGTTTATATATACACTTTTTATACATAAACCTCACTTATATAATGTATATACTTCCATTCTCACATGTT
>BQNB010108971.1:0-22851 GCA_026074375.1 Tanacetum coccineum | reverse complement strand
AAGGCATGCTTACAAGAAGCATGGCTGCCAAGCTTACAGCTGCCTCAGCTAGTGAATGTCTATTTGCTGATTTTCTCTCTAAAATAGAACCTAAAAAGGTATTTGAGGCCATTAAGCACCCAAGAAGGATTGATGCAATGCAAGAGGAACTGAATTAGTTATATAGAAACAAAATATGGACTCTTGTTCCTCTTCCTCTCCCTTATGGAAAAATAGCCATAGGTTCCAAATGGGTTTTTAGAAATAAGAAAGATAAGCATGGTATAACCACAAAAAATAAAGTAAGACTGGTTGCACAAGGTTATAGTCAGGAAGAAGAAATTAACTATAATGAAACCTTTACACCAGTGGCAAGGATGAAAGCCATCAGGATATTCTTTGCTTTTGCCATAAACATGAACTTCAAAGTTTACCAAATGGATGTCAGAAGTGCCTTCCTGAATGGTAAACTGAAAGAAGAAGTTTATGTTAAACAGCCTCCTGGCTTTGAAAGTAGTTGTTGGGAATTATACATTCCTGAGTTAGTACCGTTAGGTATATACTTAGTATCGATAGTTATAGTTAGTACTGACAGTACAAAGTGTTAAGTACTGCTTAGGTAGTTAGTACTGTTAGTATAAAATAGTTAGTACCATTTAAGAGATATGCATGAGATATTATAGTAGAAGATATGTATTATCTTTTGTGCGTTTTGTACTGTTAGGGTTTATCCTTGGTCTATAAAAGGAACCCTACGACATTAGAGAGAAACAACAATCAGTTCGATATATATCTCATCTCATACAATCATATCTCATAGTTAGTAATCTGTAATCACTTTAACAGATTAATAGAAATCAAAGTTTAGTTTTTCATTATTCTTCTTAATACTATTGTGTAGATTCCGCATATACAATAAGTATTCATAGTTAGTGTATTCTCTATAGTCAATCTGTATTTATACAAGTTGGCTATCACCCTTAGCAGGCTGCAAAGATCTGTTCATTTTGGGACTCACACCTTGCCTATTATCAAACTTAAACACAAACACTCCATTTCCATTATTCAGTAGTATATGTTTCAGTCCAAATATACTCCACATTCTATAGAGATGGTACCTTATTTCTTGAATGGTCATCCTATACCCAACAAAGTAACCACAGGCAGACAATTCCCACTTTTTACTTCCTTCCTTCATAATTTCTTTATAAAATATAACAAATTCCTGCCCATTTTCATTTAGCACTGTTGGTATATGTTCCAGCTTATCATCATCACTTTCAACACTAATTACTTTATCAGCATATGTATTATCCTTATCCCCATTCCCCTATACATGTTTTAACAATTTCTTGTACATTCACTTACATATGAGATGGACTTACATTATGCATTTCGTTTAGAACTTCATTAGCATTACACTGATTGCTTTCATTAGTCTTATCTAGCTTATCCAACTTATCTCCATCAGCACCATCATTATTATCATCAACAATCCTCTTTTCACCAGTATTATTTGCCTGCAATTCACTTTCACTTTCACAAATCCTAGAATTTCCCCCAAATTTCTCAATTTCATCATTACTCATATTTTCTTGCAATTGCTCCTTCGATTCAACTGATTTATCATTATTCTTACCATGAATCGTGCAAACAGTGTCACCAAACTTGTTAGGTATCATCACGCACCGTCGTGATCACCGGAGAGAAATCGTTATTTTACAATATTTACCAAAACAAATGATTCGAACACTGTTTGATGCGGAATTGAATTCTGATTATCGTTTACTAAGTTGTTTCATAATTTGATTATTAAAATTGAGTTTAAATTGCAAAATAATGTTGAAATTAGACAAAAATTTTGGCGGGAGAATTAGTTAGAGGAGAGAGAAAGGAGAGGTTATCTCCCGGCGAGTCCATTGATTAAAGCGTCTGACATGTTTAATTTGTCTCTTTCTCTCTCTCTTGTTGGTTTGCTTACTTCACTTTATATTATCATATCATCCAAGTCACTTTACGACCACTCGACTAGCTATACGACATTCTCAAAATAGATTGCTCCAACAAGAACCTGACGATTTACAATGGTCTGATCCTCTCCCTCTTTAACTCTTGCACATTTACACACTTCTTAGAGAAAGGTGTTCTAAAGTATAATAAGATCATAGACAAAACTATGACCAAATATAATTAGGTGCACATTTTTTTGAACGGTAATATAAGAGCATAGCTGACATATTTGATATTTTAACAATATTTTGATATATTTAGAGTACAAAGAAATCTTACAAATTAAATTTTGTTCATCAATAGACAGTTAACTATAATATTACTACCAAGTGTTGTAATAATCTCGACTAAGGATGTGTTTGTTTTTGCATAAAAACGTCTGACCGCCTTTGACGTCTGACTTGTCAGACGCGGTCAGACATAAAGTTTGTTTGTTCTTCCTTTTCTTGTCAAACACGGTCAGAGGAATAACATCTTACTTTGATCAGACATGGACTTTAGGTCTTACTGGCTCTTAAAAACCATCTCTCACACCTTTCAAACCTACCCGGGTTCAAATTACAAAGATGAAATACATGATTTGTGTGTTGTTCTTCAGTGATTCGAAAGAGATAGGTAAAAAAATTTGTTTTTTTATTGGATAGTAAATTACATTTGAAGATATTTATATAAATGATTATAAGGAGCCTTTTTTATGTTGCAAGTTTACAGTAACAAAAAAGTGTACCTTATAAAGTTTTGTAGATCTTTAAAGAAAAACTTTTGGGTGGCATCTGGTATGTGTCATTGTGTGGCGTGTGATGTGTGTGTGTAGGGAAGACAAAAAAAGGATAATATATAACTATATATTATTAAGTTTAGGGTTAGACAATTAGTTTGGGCTTATTATTTGGATATTGTTCAACTAGGTTGGGCCAAGAATTTATGTTAAGGCATTTTGGGTAATTGTTGGGCCAATAAAAATATAATTTACAAACCAAAGTGCTGAATTTTGTGTGATACTGATTATGTGTTTGCCGAGCTAGTTTTCGTGATATCGACGAATTGAAGTGATAACCATAATACGTTTGTCAAACCGTATTTTTTTGAATTTCAAGATTCAATTTTTCTTCCACATATTCATCTTCAATGTTACATTCAAGCTAATTATTATTGCTATAATTTAATATATACTTTAAACAATAGACAATTAAAACATTCAGACAATTATAAAAAACAAATAAATTATTTCATTTATATTTAGACTTTTTAGCCATCTCTTACTAGTAAGATGTGATAGTCAGATTCAGACCCAAAACATCTTAATGAAACAAACACATCTTAAATCTCTTTAAATAACTTTATACTCGTAATTAAAGAGGTTGACTGATTAATGATCTCGCATTTATCTTTGGATTGGAAAATTAATCATATATAACCTGAATGAGATTAATACTTCCAAAATCATTGCACCTTTGTTACAAAGTATCTAATCAAATGAAAATGTAATAAATATTGATAATGAGTGATATTTGGAGATGTGTTTCATTTTATGAGCATAAATAGTTACACGATATAAAGAAGTGACGTAAAATTTGGTTTTAAAATCTCATCTTCTTGTCTTAAAACTAATTCACATAACACTTATTCAAAACAACACTTAACAATTAAGTCATGCAAATATCAATTATGATCCCAATTATCTAATAATTAAAACATGTATTTATTCACATAAGGCTCCTTCGTCCAATGACTCCGGCCACATCCATCGACATAATCGATTGCGTAAGCCATATACAAATAAATACCACATAGCACATAAAATTTAAGCAACTTTTAGGCCCCATTAAGACATAGTCAAGGTCTTCCCTAGCTTTTAAAGTCATGGATCTTACCAAATCAAATTTAATGTCTATGTTTTGATCTTGATCATCATATTTGCATAAATCTTTAACAATTAACAAGATTTATATCACATATCCCTCCATGATAAATTGCATGTACTTATCATGGATGTCAATATTAAAATTAAGTACATTAAAAACGATCATTAACATTAAAGGACATCAAGTTTTTTCCATAAATTTCATACAACCTAGAATTCGTCTATCTAATTAATTTTATTTTTTTTTAAAAAAAAAAACCTAATAAAGATTGAATCTTGATGCACAAAGATCGAATCTTTATGCATAAAACGGCCAAAGGGCTTAAAAAATTAATCAAGAACCTTAATTTTGTCTAATTTTATTACTTGTAATCATAAATTCTACATGATGGCTCGTGATGCCACTGTGGGATTTAAGATCTATTTAACCATTAAACATATCACGAGTACGCAGCGGAAAATTTCAAACATGTATAGAACTTATAATTAACAAGAACTCAAGAAAATGTGTACCTTTTAGCAATTAACAAACACCGTCTTGAATAAACGCAATAGCAAACCACCACACAAAACCACTAGGATCAAAAGTATGATCCCTCTCTTAATACACACAAATACGTTTTAGCCAAAAACGTGTTATGTAGAGTCTTTGTGGTTTATTTAACAACGATAACCTTTGCTATTTGAATCAATCAACACACGAACCAACCACCACGTTTGTGGTTTTAATTGTATGACCAAAACCCTAAGGGTTCTTGGTTCGATCGCACGCTAAGAAAACCAAAACTGAAACCCTTAGAGGGTTTTGAAATCCGATCAAACACAAGGAGAACACAAAGGGATATTTAGGGTTTTTAGGTTTCAAGTTATGAAAAATAATGAAAGCCCCTAGACCCCTATACATAGCCCTTATGCCTTGGAAAGAAAGCAAGTAACCCCACCTCCTCTTGGAGCAGGTATTCGACAGGCACAAGGAAAAGGAAAGGGCAAACTGAACCCTTCCTTTATTTGGTTTTACATACTAGTATTTGTGATTTAAACTTTTTACGACTAAATTTATTTTTGTTAACTTTTAACGATCGTTTGTTAAATCACTAATTAATATATTAATCGTTGTTCTACATATTAACGTGTGCATCCCGGGTGGCATCGAAATGATTAAGGCATATATAATTTATTTAAGACATTATTCCAAACAAAATAAGCCCTGGATCGTTGGGATTTTGTTACTTCCACGTGACCGAGCCATGGTGACATATGTCTGGGAGGATGATTCTCTTTCATTACTATGAAACGACTATTCAGCGCTTTACATTGCTTGCTGTGGTCATTATTGCGATTTAGATTTTATTGCTGTGGTGAGGACCAGTCTGGGTGTGTGTTTTGATAAGTGCTGCTACGCATGTAGGTGGGGGACAAGGCATTGAGTGCTGTGATATTGTTGTGAAACGTAGCTTATGGTTCCAGAGTTGTTTGTTATCAACGGATTTATGCCAAGCCGCAAGAATGTCATCACCAGGTCTAACAATGTCCGGTTTCAATATTCCAGGACTAGCATGGTTAGGTCCTCTTGAAGAGAAAACAATTAGCTGTGGAGACGATTTTACACCAAGTAGCGTTCCACGTTGAATAATAGTAGCCACAGGGGCTGAAGTCGAATTCAAATACTTTTTAATCGCAACTCCTTCTCTGTAACCAACACGAGATGAAGGAAGGACCTGTACTTCTACTGCTACACTATTGCCGGTTAGTTTATCGTTTACAATAATCATAGCAGCTCCTCCAGCTTCCTTAACTGCCTCACCCATTGCACTTTCCACGAGAATATAGTTTACATCACACAATACTATCTTCCCCTTGACATCAATAAGCTTCAGTTCTTCCCTAGTGCATGAATAACCCATTCCAGCCGGATAGACAAGCGGCCAAACCTTTGGCTTATAATTCTTTGGTTGGTATAACGCTTCACCATTTAGTATCTTCTTATTCCCAAGAGTAACTGTAGTCCTTATTCTTCTATCAGTTTTACTAGCCCCAACTGTAAGGATCCATGGGGCCTCATTCGATAATGTTTTGTTGTGAGGACCATAATTACCTGCCGAACAACTCACAAATATCCATGATTTTATAGCTGTGAAGGCGCCTATTGCTATAAGATCATTATAAAAGGTAACAGGCGGTCCACCTAGCGAAAGTGAAATAACATTAGCACCATCTTCGATAGTTGTGTCCGTGCCCACAAATATGTCGCTAGCTAAACAACCAAAGGTTGCACATACTTTATACATGGCCAAGTGTGCAAGCGGCGCATTCCCACTTGCAGTCCCCATTGCTTGTTCAAATACACTGCATTTTTTACATAATTTCCTGCTGCGGTACTTGAAGAGTAGTGCCCTCTTTCAAAACATCTCGCCATTCTTTTATTCCGATCAGTTTATTATTACATCCGGAGACTTTACATTTGCCTTTCCATCTCAGTGGTGGAGGCGGAATTCCTTTGTCATCAAATAAAGGATGTTCTGGAGTAATTCCACTATCTAGAATTGTAATTACGATTCCCTTCCCGTAGTGTGAATCTTACCACACACCTTTATTTTGTGCAAGACCAAGAAACGTGGTGAATGAGTTGTATGCAATTTATAGCGCTTTTCAGGGCTTACAAATAAGACTCCATCCAAATTCTCCATCACCTTTGCTTGCTCATTCGACATTTTTGCAGCAAATCCTGTAATTACACGACGGTATGGATAGACCATCTTTGGTTTCTCATTAGAGCCAGAAGCTATTTTTGACAAGTACGAGTTATACCATTCTTCAAGCTTGTCTAGCTGAGAAACTTCTTGGCCTTCAGGTAAACTTAAGTGAACAATGTAAGTTTTGTGCTCATCGGATTTGGTAGGAAAGGCGTTAAGAATGGTGGTGCAACTGAGAATTAGTATAAAACTAATCGTGTTTGGCAACATTATGTCTCTCGCTAGTTATGATAGTCGTAGTGTTTGAGTATATATTTCATGTGTTACTCCTAATGCCTATATATAGATGAACATTAAAACTTGTGTTTTTCTTGTCAAAAAGGCAATTGTAAAATGACATTTCTCATTAAAACTTGTGATACACATATAATACCGAATATTAAGGTTACTCAATCACCTGCATATACCAAATTAGTTTTCAGATAGTGCTTTTGTTTGCTACATTGGGGAGGTTTCTTGTGGTTTCCTACACACGGGATGTTAAGCTCGCGGAACCCGAACCTGTGAAGAACTTGCACAGCTTATAATCGATAGAAAAGAACACAAGGTATTACCCAAACGATTACTCTTTTATTAATCGAATGAACTTGAAAGAATGATGTACAAAATCCCTCACCCCCCATCTCCTTTTATAGAGATGAGGGGGAGGTAACCGACTCTAACAAGGACACAAGTCCTAGTCGGTTATGAATACAAATAAAGAAAAACGTGTAGCTTGGGACTTAAGCAAACACCAACCGACCCTTATTCTAATCCTACTTGACTAATAATAACTCGACTTAACACTAAGACCCCTATACATCTTAACTGGCTAAGATAGAGACTAAACTCATAACAATTTCCACCTTAGACTTTATATTAGCCTACACCGACTTTCAACAACTCTAAGCAGTGTTGTAACTTCCGTCCAGGTACCACCTTCGTCAAGGCATCCGCAGCATTGTGTTCAGTACCCACCTTCAGAACTTTAACCGTCTTTGCTTCCAAGACCTCTCTGATGAAGTGATAACGCACATTGATGTGCTTAGTCCTTTCATGAAAAACATGATTCCGCGATAAGTGAATCGCCCCCTGATTATCACAATTAACTGCCACAGTGTTAAGCTCCACGCCCAACTCTTCCAAGAGTCCCCTTAGCCAAATAGCTTCCTTCACAGCCTCCGTAAGGGCCATATACTCCGCCTCTGTAGTTGAAAGAGCCACCACATGTTGTAGCATTTCCTTCCAGCTTACAACACATCCATGTACTAAAAATTCGTAACCAGTGATAGACCTACCTTTATCCGGATCCTTAGCGTAGTCTGAATCAACAAAACCTGTTACGTCCACATGGTTGCCACGATTTGTCCCATACACCAAACCCACGTTACAGTACCCCGAAATATTTCAAAACTCCACTTCACTGCTTCCAATGAATTTGTACCCGGATTAGCCAAATATTGCCTGACAACACTTACCGCCATATGCTTTGTCTGGCCACGTGCAACACCTATATAGTACATTAATGCTCCCATAACCGCATTTGCATCGGCACCTTAATCATCCTTTAACATCATCAGTCCACTAACCGGGCATCCTTAACGACATCTTGCAGTGCCACCAATGGCCATCCTGACCGATTTGTCCCATTGTCTATTCTAAAATTTTTCAAAATCTTAGAAACGTACCCGGATTGTGACACCCTCAGAATCTTGCGACTCTAATCCCTGACTATCTCCATACCAAGAATTTCTTTGCTTCCTCGAGCTCCTTTATGTCGAACTCCTTTTTAAGCAAAGACTTGGTAGACCCAATCTCAGCCTTGCTCTTACAAGTAATCATCATATCGTCTACATATAACAATAGATAGATATACTTACCTGGTGCATAACTCTTGTAATATATGTAGCTGTCGTAACTGCTATGCTTGAAGCCGTTGCTCAACATGTACTCATCAATCCTCTTATACCATTGCCTAGGTGACCGCTTCAAACCATAAAGGGATTTCTTTAACAAACATATCTTGTTACCTTGTTCATATCCCGGTGGCTACCTCATGTAGATCACTTCTTCAAGATTCCTATGTAAAAATGTTGTCTTTACATCAAGATGCTCCAGCTCATAATCTTTACATGACAGTTCAATGCACAGTATAACCCCGAATAGATGTGTGTTGAAATTTACTGGCGAAAATACTTCATTTGTAATCAATACATGCTCTCTGTGTGAATCCAAGAGCCACCAACCTCGGCCTTGTACTAGGCTTTTGAACACTTCAATCTTCTAGAGTCTTATACAGCCATTTAGATACTCACCAGGCTTTTTGCCCTGTAGAGGATCTACTAACTCCAGGTCTTGTTCTTCATAGAGAATCCTTCTCTTCTTTCAATAGCAGCTTTCTACTTTGACTATCTTCACAGCAACTGCTCCTGGTATGTCAATGGTTCATCAGTATCTTCTTCCTCTGTTGCAATAAACGCGTAAGCAGCCATATTACTTTCATCTCGAAACCTTAAAGGTTTCGTTCTTGTCCTTGGCTCTCTATCCCGAACCAACTGATATTCTGTGAGATCCGGTGGCTGATTGGTTTCTTGATCCCCTGCATCTTCATCATCGCGATCTTCCTGATCTTTCTAATCTTCCTCGGGCGTATGATTATTTAACCTCTGCAGTTCCACCTCAACCTGTAATTCTTCAACAGACTTATCACCGACACCAGAATCCTTCAACGTGTCTTTGTACATGACACTTTCATTGAAGACCACGTTCTTGCTAGTGACTATTTTAGGTGATTCGCCATCAAGCCTATATAGTCTGTACCCCTTCACACCCTCAGGATAACCCAAAAGAATGCATTTTTTGCTCTCTGCTCGAGCTTACCTTGTTTATCGTGTGGATATGCGACACAGCCGAAAATCCTCAACATCCCATAATCACTTGGATGTCCTGACCACATCTCCATAGGTGTCTTTTTCTCAATCGCTGTTGATGGTGACCTATTTATAAGATATGTGGCCGTACATGTCGCTTCTGCCCATAAGGTCTTGGGCAATCCATACTATATTAATAAACAGAGTACCTTATCCATGAGAGTTCTGTTCATACATTATGCTAACCCATTCTGTTGTGGCGTCCTGAAAACTGTCAAATGTCTAGCAATCCCACTCTCAATGCATAGCTGCTCAAACTCCTAGTTACAGAACTCAAGACCATTATCCGTTCTCAGCTTCTTAACCGTCCTCCCAGTCTGATTCTCTACTAACTACTTCTACTCTTTGAACTTTCTAAATGCTTTGTGTTTGAACCGGAGGATATAAACCCATACCCTCCTGGAATAATCATCAACAATAGATAAGAATTACCTCTTACCTCCCAATGATTCCACCTGAGACGGACCCCATAAGTCTGATTTTGAACCCTAGTCTACACTCCCTGAGTAGCGTTGTGCCTTCTACACCAAACTGAACTCGATGTGATTTACAGAACATAATTCTCACAAAAATCGAGCTTACTTAGAATCTCCTTGCCAAACAGACCTTGCTTTTCCAGCACCTGTAGTCCCGCCTCATTGATATGTCCTAGTCTTTTATGCCAAACCTGTGCAAGACTGTCTTTTTCTTCAACACTAGCATTAAGCTCACCTGCCATTGCATGGCCATCCAAGGAGTATACGATTATCACTTCTTGTTCCAGATAACAACCTGGAACCTTTAATCACCTTGACTTGCCTGACGGCAGTTTTATGGTTTAAATCCCTTTTTTCAAGAGTCCAGCGATTCATGTTTCTTTTCAATTCAGGAATATACCTGACATTGGTTTGACACAAAAACTTGACCCATCTCTCAGTTGTAACCTCACCTTGCCAATACCTCTGATTTTACACTCTCTGTTGTCACCAAACTGTACACTGCCCCATCGCGTTCTAGAAAATCAAAAAGTATATCTAACCTGGGTGTCATGTGGTATGAACATCCTGAATCCATAATCAAATCTAGCAGAGCCTGAGCCTGTGTGCTCATCACCATCATCACCTCAGAATCGTCCATAAGTCGAACCCTAGAGTTGGTTGCTCATCTTTTTAGGCTATAACCTGTTGACTCTTGCGGTTTTCTTCTCGGACAGTTTCTATCAAGTGATTCCTAGATTGGCAAATATATAGCACTTGAGTCTTCCACCTCGAGACTTTGATCTTGACTTTCCCTTTGACTGACGTGAAATCCACTAACAATCAGTTCTTGCCTCACATATAACCTTCACCATTATCCCCTTGCCTTAGACCTGCCTCGCCTGGATTTCTTTGGAATTTAGTGTGGCCATCACATCCTCCAAAGTCAAAGCTTCCCGTCCATAAAGCAAGGTATTCCAAAGTGTTCGTATGATCGCTTGGTAAAGAAGTGAGTACTTAATACAGCAAGATCTTATCCTTCGAATTTTCCTTCTAATATTTGCTAAATCAAGAACGATTTTGTTGAACTCATCTATATGCTCGGAAATCTTTCGTCCAGCCGGCATGTAGAATGTATACAACTTCTTCTTCAGGTACAACTTGTTGCCAGGACTTTTGTCATGTTCAAAGGTCTCGTGCTTGGTCAAACCACCGCTGACAGTAGTCTCCCGTTAACCTCTCTCGAACCTTGTTAACCTAACACAAAACCGGCACTGTGAGCTTTCTTGTTTAGCTCAGCTTTCGCTTCAGCTTCCATATCTGCGGGTAAAACCTCCAGAGCTGCTTCACATCCATGTTGGATTAATAAAGCACGCATCTTGATCCTCCATAACCCGAAATCACCAGTTCCATCGAATTTTTCGATGTCAAACTTGGCTCCCGTCATTCTTTAATCCTTTTATTAATTTGCTAAACCTTGCGAAAAAACCTCACAATCACAAACTAATAAAACCCCTTGTGCAAAAACTTCAAAGTAATATTTTGTTTTCTTTAAAATTATTACTTTGATTAAACAATAAACTTTAAATTTATTTATTACTTGGACACACTATTCATGCCAAGTATAAAGTAAAATTAAAGAGTATTGAGTGTTGACTTTCAAACAATAGAACAACAAGAAACCTGCACTTCGTCTTCTTCGTCAAGATCTGACAAAAACCCGAAACGCAATTCGATCTTCCAAAACAAAAATCAACAAACCCTTTTTTTATCGTCAGTGCTTCAGTTATTGCTTCTCGAAACGAAACAATAACCTTTCCTTTTCGGTTGTCGATCGTTAGGAACCGCAACAGACCGCTGCTCCTTCTTCAACAAAAAATCCGATCAACGAAACCTTCAAGATTCGTCCTAACTTCTAGAAGATCTTAAAACCAAAGCTCTTGATACCACTTGTAGATTTCGATTAGCCTATAACCCGGAAGTTAGCTTGCGAAACCCGAACCTGTGAAGAACTTGCACAACTTATAATCGACAGAAAAGAACACAAGGTATTACCCAAACGATTACTCTTTTATTAATCGAATGAACTTGAAAGAATGATGTACAAAATCCCTCACCCCCCATCTCCTTTTATAGAGATGAGGGGGAGGTAACCGACTCTAACAAGGACACAAGTCCTAGTCGGTTATGAATACAAATAAAGAAAAACGTGTAGCTTGGGACTTAAGCAAACACCAACCGACCCTTATTCTAATCCTACTTGACTAATAATAACTCGACTTAACACTAAGACCCCTAGACATCTTAACAGGCTAATATAGAGACTAAACTCATAACATTTCTTCTTTGCTACAAGTTTCCCTTCTTTTAGAGAAGTTTTACCTCCATGAAATCCTCCGGTTTTTCATGATTAGTTGCTTTAAGATTCAGAAATTACTATATCTATGACTACTTGTTTTATTCTTTGATAAATCTATTATATTTTTAGGATTGCTTATCTAAAAAGCTATTTAATAATCTCATGTACGTTTTCTTTTTATTCAAAAATAACAAGTTTGTAGATGGATCACGCAAATGATGTGGATTAACGTATGTGGTAAACATGCATGAAATCACTTTCTAGGCGAGTGGTTTTTGTGCAGGATCTTAGCTATAGATAAAGGTTTTCTTCTTCTTCTAAAAGTTTGTTTAGTAGAAGACGAAACAACCTAAATGTATGAAATGGAAACAATGTTCCACAATGTTTAAAAAAACTGTTTTCTTCTTCGATCTGTGCAGAAATTTGTTGAACTCATACAGAAGTGAGTATAATCAGAAGTTTTTTTAGTTTATATATGTCATGTTTTTGTGTTTTAGTTTGTAAGTTTGTTGCTTTGTGACTGACGGGTTGATGAGAAATTTGTAAGACTGATGAAAGTTTAGGTCTTTTGTATCAGGATTGTGTTGAGGAACGGTGGATGACTTGTATGAGCATTTCAGATTGCTTATTGATTATTGTGTCTCGAATAGTATGTTACATTGATTATCATAAATCACCATTTTTTTGGAACACTAAAAATGATCAGTTTGAATGCACATTGAAACATCCTTAGAAATGTTAAAAACTTTGTTACTCAACCCTTTAGATGAACGAGTAATCATAAACAGAAGTAGGTTCCTCAACGCTATAAACTACTACGTATACTCCGTTTCAAAACACTCCCTAATTGCATTCATTTTCTTGCGCAATGTAACACTTTAAAAAACGTATATCGGCGGCACTAATCAATGTGCTTGTCAACAAGACACTGTTGTCACGAAATTTTAATGATATTATACTAAAGGAATATTGCAGATAGAACATAACAGAGGGGATAAGCTTAGTTATAAGCTTGCCCTTATTCAGTAAGTATGTAACCTATACAATATTACAAAGCTTATAGAAGAACAATAGGCTTTGTAACATTGTTTAGGTTTTTGTGCTTGCGTAGTCTTTTTTTACTTGGTTTCACGTATTTTTACTTGCGCATTCGGAACTTATTTTTACTTGCGCATTCAATACATACTTGTTATTATATCATTGATGACGAGACATGACATTTGTATAAGCTTAATCCACTTGTTTTCAATCTTTATTTATTAGCCATAACCGAACTTGTATATTAATTTTGTATAAGCTTAATCCGTCTGTTTGCTTACACTTTTGATACTTTGCAAACTGATTAACAATAATGTTAACAATTTACAGATCATCGGCATATGAAAATACTTTAGAACTCGTAATTTAAAGAAACATAGCCTCAAAATGATTCATTTAATGGTGTGAACTCAACCAAATGGTTACAACAGAATTTGGTTAGAGAAAATGTGTTTTCACACAGTTACAATTTTGACATGAATGTAAGAAATGAACTAGAAAAGGTATTTATAGGCTAAAGAGGAGGATTCTGAAGCAGAAGTCTTTGGCGGGAACTGCACTGTTTAAATCTATTTACCAGTTGAGAATAACACGTGCACCTTACGTATCTGGTTTAGAACCACACACGTACACCTCACCCGTACCAACAGTATAACAGACTTCTAACAGTACTTTCTTAGCGGTTATAAAATATGCTAGCAGTAATTACTCTGCTAGCAGTACTAACTTCAGCTAGTAATACTAACTTTTAGCCCAACAGTATTAACTTCTGACATAGCTAGCAGTACTAACTTCTGCTAGCAGTACTAACTTTTAACCCAACAGTATCTGACTTAGCTCGTATCAACTCCATCCTCCTTAAACTTTCCTTGTCCTCAAGGAACGACTTCATTCACAGCATCAAACCCTAGGAACCTTGTAATTAAGTTCACCATAGTCTCCCAAGTGACGTCCTCAACTGGTTTATTTGGTCCAACTGAATAAGCACAACATAAATGGCTTATTGTTGAACTTCCCCAACCTTCCTTTCCAGTTATTGCATGGGCTTTTTTATCTCTAATAGGCCATCTTCTCTAAGCTGTGGTAATACTCCCACACTGTGGACTTTGCCATGGCACTTCTTAAGTTGTGAAATGTGGAACACTAGATGTATCTGGCTTGAACTTGGCAACTCCAATCTGTAAGCCACTTCTCCAATTCTTTCTGCAACTTTGAAAGGACCATAGTACTTTGATGAGAGTTTATGTTGTTGGTCTTGCCTTATAGACACTTGCTTGTGAGGCTGAAGCTTCAAATAGACCTAATCATTAACTTCTAATTGTCTATCTGTCCTGTGCTTATTGGCTTGGTTCCTCATTCTGTCCTAAGACCTTTTGAGATGAAACTTAAGCATCTTGATAGCTTCCTCTCTTGCTTGCAATGTTCTATCTACTTCCTCAACCCTACTATCGCTAGGTATGTAAGGTACATGAATAGGAGGTATTTAGCAATAAACAGCCTCATATGGTGTAGTCTTTAGTTAGGATGTTGGAAGTTGGTGTTGTACCAAATTCAGCTTAAGGGGAACGCCCATATTACAATTCGATTTGGCTTCTCTCTACACATACACCTCAGATAGCATCCCAGGCTTATTGACTACTTCTGTCTGACCATCAGTTTGAGGATGATAGGCAGTTGATAACTTAAGCTTGACCTTTAGTTCAGCAAACAAAGCCTTCCAGAAATTGCTTAAGAATACTTTGTCTCTGTCACTCACAATTGACTCAGGTAGCCCATGCAACTTGTACACTTGATCTAAGAAAACTTGAGCTACTTGTGACTTGCTGTGAAGGGATGGGCTAGTGAAATGAAATGAGCATACTTGCTTAGCCTATCCACCACCACCATAATCATTGATTTTCCATGGAAAGTAGGCAACTTCTCAATGAAATCCATAGAAATCTCCTTCCAAATTCTTTTAGGGATGGGAAGGGGTTCAATAAGACTATGGTAAGCTCTTAAGTCAGGCTTCTATCTTTGGCACACATCACAATCTCTGACCATCTACTTAACCATCTTCTTAAAACCTTTAAAACAGAACAATGACCCAAGCTTCTTCATAGTCACATGAGCACCAGAATGCCCACCAATAGCTTCATCATAGAAGTGCTAAACTAGCTCTTTCCTTAGCTCTAGGTCATTTTTAACTACCACTTTTTCCTTCCTCTTGAGGATTTCACCAGTCCAAGAATATTTGTTACCCTTATAACTGTGATGTTCTAATGACTTGATCAAATTTTAGGTATCAAGTCATATTTCTAATGTTCTTTCACCTTGTCACAACACAATTGAGACAGAGGAGATATATATCTGCAAAAATTCCCCACTTGAGTCCATTCTTGACAAAGCATCAGCTACCACATTCTCACTTCCCTTCTTGTACACAATCTCATAGTCATACCCAAGAAGTTTAGGCAGCCACTTGAATTGAAATGGAGTAGTAAGCTTTTGGTTTAGCAAATACTTCAGGCTGACTGTCCTGATTTGACGTGCTATCAAGCAAATAGCCTGTCCATTATTCTAATATACCACCACTGCCAAAAATTCTTTTTCATAAGTTGACAGGGCTTGGTGTTTTGCAGACAATGTTTTGCTCCAATAAGCTATAGGATGACCATTCTGACACATCACTGCTCCAATTCCTTTGCCACTTGCATCAGTTTCAACCATAAACTCTTGGTCAAAGTTGGGTAGAGCTAACACTAGAGCTTGAACCATGGCTTCCTATAACTTGTGATAAGCCAATTCAGCTGATGGATTCCACTTGAATGTATCTTTCTTTGTTAAGGCCACCAAAGGTTGACTGATACTGGCATAATCTTTGATGAACCTTCTATAATAGCCAGTTAAACCAAGGAACCCTCTCAAGTGCTTAAGGGTTGAAGGTATTGGCCACTTCTGCATAGCCTCTATCTTGGAAAGATCTATGGATACACCTTGAGCTGAGATGATGTGACCCAAGTACTCCACTTATGGTACAACAAAATAGCACTTTGACTTCTTTGCATACAAGGTGTTGTCCTTCATGACTTGTAAAACTTGAGCCAAATGATCACAGTGCTCTTTCAAGTTCTTGCTGTAGATCAGTATGTCATCAAAAAACACCAACACAAACTTCCTTAGGAAAGCCTTGAAGACTGTATTCATCAGACTTTGGAAAGTTAAGGGTGCATTTGTAAGACCAAAAGGCATCACAAGGAACTCATAGTGGCCTTCATGAGTCCTGAAAGCTGTCTTGCAAATGTCATCCTCCTTCATTCTGATTTGATGGTATCCAGACCTCAAATCAAGCTTGGAAAACACTACAGAACCATTCAACTCATCAATGAGCTCCTCAATCACAGGAATAGGGAACTTGTCTTTGACTGTATGCTTATTGAGTTATCTGTAGTCAATGCACATCCTCCATGTGCCATCTTTCTTTTTAACCATCACAATGGGAGATGAGAAGGGACTTTGACTTGCCCTGATCACCCCTGAATCCATCAATTCCTTGACCATGCCTTCAATGGCATCCTTTTGGTTAGGTGGATGTTTGTAAGGTCTCACATTTATTGGAGGAGTGTTTGGCATAAGAGGGATTTGGTGGTCATGTGATCTCTGAGGAGGCAAGTCTTTTGGTACTTTAAACACTTCATCAAATTGTGTGAGAACTTGCTCCACCTCTACAGATACACTCTCAACACTCTCTATTTGACATAGCTACACTGGATATATACATAAAGCCATAGAAGAGAGCTCAGCTTGCTTCAACATCCCTTCCTTGCCCTACATCCAGTATACATGGGTGTTGTTTATGCCTCTCAATACTAGTTCTCTGCCTTTGTGATTGAACTTCATGATTAACTTCTTGAAATTACACTGCATATCTCCAAGAGTGGCTAACCACTGAATGCCCAACACCATTTCACAACCACCCAATGGTAATAACATCACATCACTTATGAATACTTCATTTTGGAAGCTCCATTTGAAATCATGACAGACAGAAGTGCTCATCATTCTTTGTCCATTAGCTACTGAAACTTGCATAGGTGTGGTATTATCCAACCTACACCCCAACTTTAAACATGTGTTTGTTCATATTCGGAAAGTAATTAATTATTTTAAAGCAAGCTAGAAATAATATGGGTCATCTAACAAGGAAATAAATCTTGTAGCTTACCACTTGATTTGACACCATTACAAGAATGACATTTCAGTAATAGTATGATGCTCCACTGAATTTAGTCAACATTGTACTTAAGTGTTACATCACTTTACGTAGAAATCAAAATCAATTTATTTACTTTCCTATTCTCTTAGAATGCCTACAAGTAGCAATGTACTTAGGTATTGAGCAAAGAATATGAAATTCTACTTATGTAGATGAGGGACTAGCAATTTATGCTTTCTTTTAGCTTGAATATTTAGCATGCAATTCCTCCTTATTGTCTGCATAGCCACAAGGGTATTTAACATCTTAAGGAATAATATGAGTCTAAGAAAAAATACCTAGCAGATATGCTAGTAATTTCTTTACTCATTGTGGTTTAAACTCATACATCGTGACAAGTGCAAGATGTCATATATATTTGGTAGCTATAGACAAAATGTTCTCTAGTTATTCAAAATATTTTATCTTTTAATTATTTCAAAGCCGAAAAGAAGGGTAATGAAAGACAGTAAATGAGTTTAATTGTAATTGAAAATTTTCAATTATTCTTGTCAACCAATGAGTACAGATAGAAGTAAGTCTCACCTTTTCTTACTAGGAAAAGAGACTATGTTTGTCTTTTATAGAAGAACAAACTTTCGTTTACGAATTATGTTGCAAAACACAATTAATCATAACATAGAAAGTTCAATTTAGTATTTTCGATAATTAAATTCTTAATAGAATTAACTACCCAATTAATTTACTAATTAAGACTAAGATCCAACTTGACCTCCCACTTATTACCAAAGGTCTGACCAGGGGCAAGAGGTAAGCGTCGAGCGTTAATTGCATTTAATGCAACTCTTAGGTTTATGATACTTGTCAAAAACATTAGTCAGCATGTAATAATGTTTGAGAGCATGTTTAGTATCATCTTATGCCTCGGGTCCAAGGTCTGACCAAGCCTACTCGAATTAAGTCGACCAAGCAAGAACTTGCAAAAATCGTTAGAGGTCTGACCAGTACACGAAATTCGCCATGGGTTGGTAGGGCCCTAAGGTCTGACCAAAGCGGTCAAACCAATTGCACGTGTTCTTGGTTGGCTGGCATAGACTTAAAATTTTCATAGGGGTATGCACATAAATGTGTTAAAAGCGTGTACAAAGAAGCATGCAAAACAACTTTGTATCACTGATTTTAAAAACCTTTAATAATGACACTGTAGTGACATGCCATGGTTCACGGTAACTCCAATCGAACACACAAAGAAGCGGAGAAACAGGTCAGCGCGAAGCATATTAAAAACCTTATTTCTTTAGGGAATTACGTAAAAATAACCCGCCTTAAACTTCTCTTATAGTTTGTTCTAGTGGATGAGCCGTACTTCCCATGAGTCCATAGCGTCCAGTTTTTAATTCATGAAAAACAAGTTTCATAGTTTAACGTCTTATTAATTTCTTCACAAAAAACAGTTTTCCACGAAACAAATGGTTGGTCACTATGAGCATGCATTAGGCGTGTAAAATTAATAGACATACATCAACATCATCTTTTTGGTCATATGGCATATTTATTTAGGCGTGTAAACAATTAGACATTAAATAATCATGCATACATGGATTCATAATACAAAAGATGACATTAAGCATACAATTAAACATGTAAAATCCGAATTCTCTTGCGAGTATTCCCCAAATGGAGAACCATAAGACCCTCACTAGGTTTTCTGCTAAAGTACCTAGATTGCCCCATTCACTACATTTGTGATTGAGTGAGTCTTATAGCCAGAGAATAGACAATTAATATAAAAGGAAGGTAACATACAGCTTAATTAAAATTTTTAATTTTCCTTTTTAACTATATTAACTTTTAATGATTTTCAAGATCAAGATCTTACATTTTTTTATTAGTTATGGCAAGGAATTGCATATCATTGTCATATTTTCTAGTAAAACATAAATAAAATATAAAACGCAGCAGATCATAGATTTATGTTTTAATAATAGGCATGTAAACTAGGCGTATAATTAAAACAAAAACGTGTAACCCATAAAGCTAAACCGAGCTAGCTCGTGATGCCACTGTTGGGATTTAATATCTAGGTAACCAGTTAACTACGAGTACGCAACGGATTGGATTAGATCTAGTAAAGCATATGAGTTATCACGTTACATGAAAGTAAATAGAATGGTTACCTCTCAGCAATTCGATCTTGAAAATAAAAATAAGTGATTAAATACAATCACCTCTACGGTGGTCACACATCACGTCCAACCCGAACACGTTAAGTTGTCTAGACTTAACTTCACGAACAAAGCAACAATTGTACCTTCTTGGATCAAAACCCTAATCAAACAAACCTTTGTGATCTTGAACCAATTAAACCGGATTAAGGTTTATAATAAACCCTAATTAACCGAAAATCCTTAAACCGAATTAAAGAACCCGAAAATCCAAATTGGGGTTCAACCGAATTCAGTTGAGGTGTAGAACCGAAACCCTTAACAACCCTAGAGAGGGGCCAGGCGATTTCGGTGAGGGAGGGAGGAGGAAAGGTTTTAGGATGAGCAAATTATGAGGTAGGTTATGGGTGTTTATATAGGCACCCAAACCCTAATTCTAGAAAACCTTCATGGGCCTCCTTATGTCCTAATTGAACACAAAACCCATCTAGAACCTCCCATAGGGGCCGGCCACTTTGGTGTCCCCCTTGGAGTTCGGGTTTTGTTCAATTTAGTCCCTTGGTTTATATTTGTGAAGTATTAAACGCATTCTCTGTGTATTAACGTGTGTGCCCCCAATAGGCTCACATATTCGTAATGTACAAATGCTAGCCGACTACCATAATCCAACACTACGGAGCATGTTCATATGAATACCCAGCGCTTGATGCAAGGTTTAACGCGGTTTTCAACAAAGCTATGGCTGATCACACTATAACCGTGATGAAGGAAGTTCTCGAGCGCTATAATGGTTTTAAAAACATCAAAAACGTGGCATTCCACAAGGCGACGTGAATTTTATGAAGGTAACTTCGATCACACAAGTTTTTGTATTGAAATGTGTTGTAATAACCATCTTGCTAACAAATGAAACTTGACAGTGGCTTCTAGGTAATGTAGGCGATGATCAATGCTCAAAGCTGCTAAAGAAGCTACAAAAGTCACCATCAAATGGATACAATGCTGATGACAAATTATTCAGGAGGAAAAGAACGAACAAAACGAACATAATGTAACAGCTAATTGTCGGTTTCTGTAAAAAATTTGAATCACAGTTTAAAAGTTTTTGTTCAACGATTAGTGATTGTGACTGAGCGACAACACTGATTTCAGTGTACGATTCTAAGCATCGACGCAACGGTCTCGTGATACCGCATTGGTAGGAAAAAAACTCCCCCCGCTATGCTCACGGCTAACCCCAAAACGACGTCCGCTAACCATCCCGCAACGGAGCGCGGGTAAACCAACTTATTGATGAATACAAGTAGCATAATATATTTACAAAAAGTACCACGTTCACATCTTTATAGCAAACATCTATGCATTAATGGCATATATCTGATTCAAATACTAATTCATCACAAGTCAAGTCAACTAAGCCGAGCGCGGCCCGAAAATCGAATCAGATTGAAAACATATTTGGTGCAAAAATTAGGACGATCGAAAAAATGTTTGGTCCAAGTCCGGGTCGGTCCGGTTTAATCCCGTTCGTCGAGCCTGATCTAACAAAGCATAATAGGCGGTTATAAGTAGAACCAAACCAGACCAGACCGAACCAGAAACGAAAATAAATAAAATGATGGACCCGAGGACATATGGGTGGCAATTGAGTCATGTTCGGGTTGACCTGTCCGGGTTCGTAGGTTGGCGGGTTATTATGACCTCTACCCAAACACGACCCAAATATAAATCGTGTCAAGAAACTTAACTCTAACCCACACCTGCATAACACGTGTAACCCGTGTAACATGTTTAAGTAAATAGGTCAAGCGGTAAATAAAGCTATTCGTTTGTTGATTTAACTAATTTAAATGCAAAACTAATATAGGAATCTAGAAAATGATAAACATAACATACAAATAACTATACGACCGATTTCCAATTTATATGCCGGTATAATCGTAATTTCCATCATATTAAGTAATAATAAAATATATTTACTCAAAATCTAACATAAAATGTCTTAGTTATAAATTTTATTAGAGGCTTTATTTATACTTAAAAAAAAACGGGGTTAGTGTCAACGGTTTGACTCTTTTTAGTACTTATACTCAACCCAAACACGACCTATTTATTAAAGTACTTCTGAAGGTGTTTGTGTGGCTTTTAATGCAAAATGCTTATCTGATTATTGGAGGGTGAATTAAGCTGTTTTTTTAAAGTAGCTTGAAGTTGCTTATTCCAAACCGCTTATTTTAAAACGCAAGAATAAGTAGATAGACAACTTTAAACATTGATAAGCTATTTCAAACACCCCTTTAAGATTCATGTAAAGAAACCCGAGTTGTATTGATCAGTTCCAACCATTATGCTTCTTGCTGTGTTGAAGAACTTCCGAATATGGACTAAGCATGATACTATATACTTTTGAGCCTCGTCTGGATTTTAAATTTGTTTTGATCCCATATCGGCCAAGTATGAGATTGGTTGATGGTTTATAATGTCTAGGTGTCCCCTCCTCTTACAAGCTAGTTTTTTGAGTGAGTTCTACACTTGGACTTATGAACCGATACGAGGCTAATATGGGATAGGTTCGTATCAATTGGTATCAGAGCTAGCCCTACCTTACGAGGTTCCAACACTCGGAGTGGTGGCCTATGGAGTGGTGGCTTGGACCCGAAAAAAGAAGGGTGCCAACCGTGACCAATATAGCCGTGACCAACGAGCTCGGAGTGGTGGCCTATGGAGTGGTGGCTTGGACCCAAAGAGGGGTGCCAACCGTGATCAACATAGCCGTGACCAACGAGGCAAAAGGTGGGGTATTGTTATAATCCCACATCGGCCAAATATGAGATTGGTTGATGGTTTATAATGTCTAGGTGTCCCCTCCTCTTACAAACTAGCTTTTTGAGTGAGTTTTACACTTGGACTTATGAACCGATACGAGGCTAGTATGGGATAGGTTCATATCAAAATTATTCGCCTTAGATCTTTGATGCATTTTTGGAGTTCCTGTGTATGTAGATTAAATTGTAAGTGCTTAAGTCGCATGGTAGTATTTATTGGTAGCGAGTTCATATATCTTTTGATATTTTGTTCTATTTATGCTGTCCATATAACCATGATTTTATCAAAAAGTGATGTG
>BQNB010108970.1:8974-22851 GCA_026074375.1 Tanacetum coccineum | reverse complement strand
GAGGAATACTACAATAAACTTAAAGAAAAATGAGCTAAAAACAAGATCTACAAAATAAGCGACTAAACAAGCAAGTTTCCAAACTAGATAAGCTCAAACTAATCAATGAGCCACGTTCAAACAACAATAAGGACTGTAAAAAAACAATCAACTCATAAGTCATCCCGAATGATAAATCGAATAAGCAAATAAGCACTCAAAAGTTGGATCTAGCACTTTGAACTCACACTAAGCCAAATAAAAAAAACTTATCATAACAGAAAATAAGAGTTTCTAGTCAATCAAAAATGAAACAATCACAACAATAAGCTATTCTCGAGCTTATTGTGGCTTATTATTTGAAAAGTGCTTTAAAAAACAAATGAAAATGAATCGAATGAGCTTTGATGGCTTATAGGAGTCATTTTCTAATCCTTTAAGAACTTTTGAGAATGATAAGCCACGAAAATAAGCATGAAAGATCAGCTAATAGAATAAGCTACATGAAAAGAAATAGAATCGATCGAATAAAGTAAATGATAAGCAAACCGAGATCTTTAATAATCCTCAAACTATTTTTACTACATCATATCAATAAACTTTTTGAAATAAACAGGTACAATATGCTGGAAAACAAGAATAAGCTAATACAAATTTTTAATAAGCTAAAAAAAACTAAATTAAAACTAAGATTATTAAAAACCTCCCCCCCCCCAATAGAGGGGTGGCTTATTGGTATAAATAGGGGGGAAGGGGCTCTCTTGTAAATTTAGCCTAATCATTAGATGTACGATGAGCCAATGATTGCCCATTATTTAATGTCACACGGATAGCAAGAGAAGATAAGTTGATCCAGCTGTTATCTTTACTCCATGTGGACTTTCCTTTGCTTCAATCATAAGCAGAAAATTGGGACTGTTGGATCATTCGGCTACAAAATGAAATGAATTGAAATTCTATATCACATTGCCTCGCCACGTGTAGTTGTCTCATTCGCCATTCGCAAGATAGTAGAGCTGCACGTGCTTTTTCTTGAATTAATTTGTTGAGCACGTGAGGCCTTTTACTTCTATACTTCACTTTGAATTTCACTTTTATAACAATGGGCTGAGTAATGCAATATTGGGCCGAATAATAAAAAAATGAGATCATGGGCTTGTTATAATGGCTAGTAAATATATGGGCTGGCCTGGCCCATATAAATGGTTTGGGTTGGCCCAATAAAATACGAGGACACCGTTGGACTCGTAATCTTGCACTCTTTTCAATCCCGTGCTCGGTTTTGTCCGGTTTTGTCTTTATTTCTGTCCTTTTCTTGATATCCGGTACCTGCACATACACAAACAAAAAAACAAGCTTATATATTGCAATTTTTATTATGTTTTTGGTCTTTTGGGTTCGTTTTTCAAGGTAAAAAACAAGCATATATATTGTATTTTTCACACGTTTTTGGTTATTTAGGGTCGTTTTTCATGGTAAAAGGTATGTATAAAATAGCAAATACCAAATTCCTCCATACTAAAGTATTGCCGTGTCCTCACGCAATGTAATAAATACACGATTAAATCTAAAAATTCCAATCCCCCCAAACTAATCACTTTGAAAAGTAGCAAAGTGCTCATCTAAAGGGATTATGAAATCAATAGTTAAGAAACGCCCCGTTTTTCCATTTTTAACATTTTTCCATTTTTTTTACCTTTTCATCACTTTCCATACTTCAACACTTCATAACATTGTGCTTTCATTATTCTTCGATAATACTTAGGATCATAGAACAAGCAAAATAAATTCATCGTCCCCAACTTTCACTTTTCCATACTAAGCTTAAAAACAAGATCATTGTCAAATACAAGTCATGATACTAACACTACTCATAAATACTAATTGTGTACTTACTTTTCCTCCCGCAAATCCTAAGTTTGTATCTCAAGATTTTACTTAAGTCATATAACCGAAGGCTCTTTAAGACTTGTTTCGATATATATTTAATCCAAAAATAAAGCGGGACTGTTGAAAATAAAGTTTAGCTTCCACCCTTATCCTTGAAAACCGATGAAGTGACCGAAATTTGGCTTTTGTTGCTTTTGCCTTAATTCATGTCATATACCCTAAGACTCTTTAAGACATCTTTAAGGTACAAATAATTTCATGATTAGCATTACTTTTGCCATATACCCTAAGGCTCTTTAAGGAAAAAATTAATAAAATGATTAACTCAACTCATACCATATACCCGTAGGCTCTTTAGGGTATAAGTAAAGCAATAAACATGTGATGCATATAATAAGCCAAAATTCGAATCATCGATTTCCAAATCAAAAGGAAGTTACTAAAAATTAAATTGAACCGGACAACCTTACTTATTAAACATTTATGCAGCAAGCTTTTATCCGTCTCGATTATTATTGAATTCTAACTTATCCCATATACCCAAAGGCTCATTAAGTGAATAGCAAAATATTTGCTAATTGATACATACAGTATGCAAATTAATATTCCTGATGTTACTCATCCTAATCACAAAGGAACTAAAAGAAAACTTCTATAAGCTAATTAATAACCAAAAAAACCGAACAACTCTATTAATTAAACATAAAAATATAAAAGGTGAAACAACTAATGGGAGAAAAAGCCACAATTAACCATATGAGCTTGAAAGAAAACCAACTATTCTACGTTTAATGTCATGACTTATAAATAACACTATCATTTCTCGTTCTTCGCAATTTAAAATCTCTAATAAAGAGATTCGCGAATGCTTAGCCATATAAATTCCAACTCGGCATATTTAAAATCTACATGAGATTAGCACAAGTCTTCATTTACGTTAATAACAAATCAAGTCTAGCATGTTTAAAATCTACTTGAGACTAGCACAAACTATCATCGTTAATTGTTAAGGAAAAAAGCTAAGGTTTAAAACCGATCGAGTCAAAATTTATTTCTCGTTCTCACCTTTATTTATGCCAAAACACTTATTACATTATTAT
This sequence comes from Tanacetum coccineum, assembly GCA_026074375.1. Lineage (NCBI taxonomy): Eukaryota > Viridiplantae > Streptophyta > Magnoliopsida > Asterales > Asteraceae > Tanacetum > Tanacetum coccineum. The sequence continues at coordinate 19,882 of BQNB010108970.1, read as the reverse complement.
TATTTATTTTTTTACAACATTTTTCACTTTTATATTTAGGCAAAAAAATTAAATTATTTTGCTATTTCACATAATCACATAAATTTGGTGGAAAAACGGTTTACGTGAGAACAACGGTGCAGGTATAATCAAATCGATAGATACCCCATACTAAAAACTACACATTGACCTCAATTGTGAACTGTCACCCCCATACTAATATCAAAGCATAATCTTAAGAATATAAAAGGGGTAATCGAAAAGGATAGGATATGAATTCCCCTAAATGAAGCTGAGATAAAGAGCTCGAATAAATGGACAAAACCAAAAGGAACAGGAGTCTTCAAAATCGGGTAATCCCTGGACAAAACACACAAACCAACAAAACACGAAAACACGAGAATAGGAAAGCAAGCCACTCTCATTAGTATGTTTAGAAAATAGATAAGAAGATAGAAACACTTGTTTTTGTTAACCGAGTCCACTAGCTGACTCGACCGATTAAGTTGTTTCATCCGGGGAAGCAAATGAGATACCACCGGCTCTAAGTGAAGATGCCGGGGTTAAAGATCGTATCTTCACTCCCGGTGGAGCAAGATAAAAGAGAAACCTCGGGGTATTGATCTCAGCAATTAAGCTATTCTCAATATCCGGTGGTTCCGGAGGAGGACGAGGAAATGACGGATCAAGATCAAAGTGAAATGATTCAAACTCAGGAAGTTCCAAAAGAGGATCATTTGAATTATCAGAAATAACAATGCCAGTCAATCCTCCCTGATCGGGCTCAATCTAAAAAAGAAACGAATCATACTCGAGAAGAGAGTTATTAGCATGAGTAGTGGTACTGCCACTTCTCGTCTCTTCCGTATGATCGCTGAAAGTCTTGAATTCGGGTAAAGAATTATCCAAATGATAAAGAGAAGTATCGGACTCCTCAAAGAACGAATCACTATCCACGACGGGAATAGGAAATGAAGAAGGAGACTTGAACACAAAATCAGGAGTAGGGTTGTTTTTTAAAGATTCGATATTAGTAATAAGACGATGGACGTTTAATAATTTCTCACGAAGAATAACGTCTTGGATTTGAAAAATATCTTCTAAGTCAAACTCTTTCTCTTCTTGATCTTCATTCTCCTCCTCTAAACTATCGTACTCCAAATTGAGAGGTGATGCTTCAACGTACTCGATGTTCTCATAAGAATCGTCATCACTTGAAATATCATGATCATAACAATCAACTTCTTCTTCATCAAATTCGTCTTCATCCATTCCCGGTGGAATAGGAGCGAATTCACCGGCGAATTCCTCGGAAAGAAAATCGATCTTAGGAGACGTGATCGGAATATCTTGACTAAGCAAAGATTCAGCATCAGAATGATCATAAATATCGTCGGAGACACCCTTGGATCCACTTGGGATTGGGACGAGGTCCTCAACACTAGATTTATCCTTTTCAGGAATAGTGCTAAGTTCCTTTTCCCCCATGATTAGAGGGTCTTCGGGCTCTTCGGATGGTTCATCGGGTGTGATCGCTTTAGGCCTTCTCCATATAACAGTATACTCATCATCGTCATCATCGAAGTAGAAAAGCGGACGATTCCAGCTTGGACAATTAATATATTCTGAAAACTCTTCACTGATATTTCGCACATCTTCAAGGAGTTTACTCATCAATTCTTGAATATCCTCTTGTCGATATTGCTTGTCCATCAAAGCATCTTTAATTTCGCCAAAACTTTCCCAAGCTATCAATATAACCTTTGGTGTTACTCCAAAAGGTATACGACTAAACTTCCTTAAGAAGGTGCAAACGTCTTTCAAAAAGTTGTCTCTAGCTTCTTCATCGTCAATCATAGAAGAATTCCAATATGGAATAAAACTTTGAGCTGCCGTCTCCTTCTTTTCTTGTTGAAGCCATGCACTTTTCATTAGGAGGTATATGATCATACTCCTTTAAAAAGGCTTGTATAGCTTCCATTAAGTCTTCTCGAGCTTGCAAAATTTCTTTACTCGTTTCTTAAGGAGGATAATTGACGAGAAACTACGGGGGTTGATTTTGGTCAAAACCGAAAGGATTAGAGTTATAGAAATCTGAGTTCAATCGATTTGACACTTGAAAATTCACATGAGACCCCCGCATTTTCACAACAAGTATTGTTGTGGAAAACTAGGGTGAATTAGTGGAAAATTATTATCGAAGTTTGATTGAAAACCACGAGATCCGTGATTGTAGAATAAACGGGATCTGTGTGGGACAATCGAAACAAAATGAGCATTCGTTCAACATAACTCACAAATATTCGTCTCGTACCGGGGCTGTGGAAGGTAGTCGGGAAAGTTGAGAGAATTCGGATTTGTATCATATTGACAATGATAACAAATTCCTCCATAACGCATATTTCCACACCTTTCGCAATTACAATGTCGACAAATCGAACCGTCTAAAAGACCTCCATACGCGTAGCAACTCGGTTGGTAATAAGATGACATGTCGAATAATTAAACGATATAGAGGATAAGAAGAAAGAAATTAAGAACGTATAATAGGATTTTTTAAAAAAAAGAACAAAAAGAAAAAAAAAAAAAAAAATTAATATTTTTAGCTTTTTCAAATAATACATACGAAAATAAAAATAAGAAAGAAAAAAAATATTTTTGTTTCACTGAATAATCAACAAACTTGGGGTAACTCCTTTAAGTGAAATTCACAAAAGAGGTGCGCCTTTTTTGTATGTGACACAAGACGGTTACTTTTGATTTTTTGAGTTTTTTTAGTATTTTTGATTATAAAATATATATACACAGAAATTGAGAAAATAAAATACTTTTGAATTTTTTTTATATTTATAAAATAGAAAAAATATACACAAACGGAAAACGATAACTTCACGAGGAAGGTTCTTCAAAACACTAATCTTCGAACGAAACGCGATAATCGTAACACACTTCCCCGGCAGCGGCGCCAAAAATTTATACGTGATCCAAACACACTATATATATAATATAATATATAAGTATATAAGGATGGTAACAATTATAGTAAAGTAAGTATTTTTTTTTTTTTTGTATTTTTTTATTTTTTATCCCCCCTGGTTCGGGGAAATCTTTTTTTTTTTTTTTTTTATATTTTTTTTATTTTTTTTGTTTTTTTTTTAGAAACGAACTTTTAACCAAAGTAGTCTCAAAAACCTCCCGGGTCGTTTTCCCTCGAGGAAGTGTGAATTGAAAATCGGTTAAGTCCGTGATCGCTCGTTTTGAATGGTTTAAAATGATTTTGATTTGGGTTCCTAAATCCACTTGACATATTGATAAAGTAAATAAAAGCATAAAAACGAGCAAAGCAATAAAAACATTTAAACATGTAAAGCATTAAACAAAAAAAACAGTATTTATAACCAGACAAATAAGCAAGCAAAATAAAATTCATTTAAAACATGCAAAACATCTAAAAATAATCCTATATCAAAAAAAATTAAATTTTATAATAAATATATATACAATATATATAATATTATAGTATTATATATATATAAATATATATATATATATATCTTTTAAAAACTTTAATCTAAATAAATGTCACAAATTAATAATCTCTAATTATATTTTAAATCCGCACTAATTTCTAAACACTAAATGAGCAAATAAATCAACTAACTAAACATGGCAAACGTTATAACATCAAAAGATAAAAATAAGTCTACACTAAGCATGGCAAAAATCAAATAGGCAATCATATTATAAAGCGATAAAATAAATCTACTCTAAGTATTGAAAAAGGATTAGAAAATGGAACCGAATTGAAGAGCCGCAAATTAACGAATACCAACCACGGAAAAATTTTTTAGCACAACAAATAATCAAATTCGTTTCCCCCCACCCCCCCCCCCCCCCCCCCCCCCCCCCCCCCCCACCCCCTTAAAAAAATAAAAAGCTAAAATTAAATCCCTTAAAGCTCTAACGCCTCATGAGTAGACCGGTTCCAAAAGTCATAATTAAAACAAACTGTTAGCATTAAACAGTTCTTAACACAATTCAACAATCTTTCATTTACTATTCGAATTTAATTAAAACCAAACGAGGCCCAATACTACCCAATTCCAACTCAATCGAAGCCCAATAAATTCTAAATCAAACTAAACGCAGGTCGTGATCCAATTGATTTTTCATTCACAAACCTAACGTGCTTAATCTGCTTATGACGAAAAGAATTTTTAGAAAACAAGCTTTATCACCAACAATAAGCAAATCTGATAAGCCACGAGTAGTTAGTCATACGAGATAAGCATTTCCAAAAACGAAATTAGCAAGATAAAAAAAATCAACAAGGAATACTACAGTAAACTTAAAGAAAAATGAGCTAAAAACAAGATCTACAATATAAGCGACTAAACAAGCAAGTTTCCTAACTAGATAAGCTCAAACTAATCAATAAGCCACGTTCAAATAGCAACAAGGACTGTGAAAAAGCAATCAAACTCATAACCTCCTAAATGACAAATCGATAAGCAAATTAACTGACATCAAAAAGTTAGATCTAGCACTTTGAACTCACACTAAGCCAAATAAGCTGAATAAAAAAAACTTATCATAACAAAAAATAAGAGTTTCTAGTCAATCAAAAATGAAACAATCACAACAATAAGCTATTCTTAAGCTTATTGTGGCTTATTATTTGAAAAGTGCTTTAAAAAAAGAAATGAAAATGAATTGAATGAGCTTTGATGGCTTATAGGAGTCATTTTCTAATCCTTTAAGAACTTTTAAGAATGATAAGCCACAAAAATAAGCATGAAAGATCAGCTAATAGAATAAGCTACATGAAAAGAAATAGAATCGATCGAATAAAGTAAATGATAAGCAAACCGAGACCTTTAATAATCCTCAAACTATTTTTACTACATTATATCAATAAACTTTCTGAAATAAACAGGTACAATAAGCTGGAAAACAAGAATAAGCTAATACAAATTTTTAATAAGCTAAAAAAACTAAACTAAAACTAAGATTATAAAAAACCTCCCCCCCCCCCCAATAGAGGGGTGGTGTGTTGGTTTAAATAGGGGGAGAAGGGGCTCTCTTGTAAATTTGGCCTAATCATTAGATGTATGATGAGCCAATGATTGCTCATTATTTAATGTCACACGGATAACAAGAGAAGATAAGTTGATCCAGCCGTTATCTTTACTCCACGTGGACTTTCCTTTGCTTCAATCATAAGCAGAAAATTGGGACTGTTGGATCATTCGGCTACAAAATGAAATGAATTGAAATTCTATATCACATTGCCTCGCCACGATGAAGTTGTTTCTCATTTCGCGCCATCGCGGAGATAGGGTGGAGCTGCACGGAGCTTTTTTTCCGTTGAAGTTAATTTGTTGAGCACTTTAAACAGTGAGGCCTTTTTACTCTATAACTTCACTTGAATTTCACTTTTACAACAATGGGTCGAGTAATGCAATATTGGGCCGAATAATAAAAAAATGAGATCATGGGCTTGTTATAATGGCTAGTAAATATATGGGGTGGCCTGGCCCATATAAATGGGTCGGGTTGGCCCAATAAAATCCGAGGACACCGTTGGACTCATAATCTTGCACTCTTTTCAATCCCGTGCTCGGTTTTGTCCGATTTTGTCTTTATTTCTGTCCTTTTCTTGATATCCGATACCTGCACATACACAAACACAAAAACAAGCATATATATTGTATTTTTCATACGTTTTTGGTTATTTAGGGTCGTTTTTCATGGTAAAAGGTATGTATAAAATAACAAATACCAATCATACTCCTTTAAAAAGGCTTGAATAGTTTCCATTAAGTTTTCTCTAGCTTGCAACAATTCCATATCCGTTGTTTGAGGAGGATAATGAATTTCGGGAAACTGCGGGGGTTGATATTGGTCAAAACCGGAATAAATCGAATCATAACAAAAATTAGGATCATAATTTTGGTTCATCGGTTGACACTGAAAATTTTCATGAAGAACCCCGTAATTTTCACAAGGGAATTGTTGTGAGTGACTCGGAAAATAATGTAGAGGTTGGTTAAATTCACAAGTCAAAAAGTCAAAGTCAACCCCGGGAAGTGGACTCGGAATGAGCATCGAAAACCGAACCCGAAAACGTAACTGCCAAAAGTGGGCCCACCCGTACCCACCTAGTGGGCCTGAGAAAGCCCACTTATATCTTATAACCCTTAAAGCATTAATAAAGGCCCAACACCTTTATTTTATAGCCGGCCCAATCCTTGGCCCAATAACCTTAACTTAACAGCCCAATCTCTTGGCTGTTAAGTCTATTAACCCCACAAGGACCTCCCATGCAATTCCACATATAACTTTGAGGGGCTCAAACTGCCAACCCTCCAAACTTCTTCATAAACCACAAGGACCAACATTGTTAGTCCTTTAAAAGGACTAACGATGATAACTTTTACCAAACTTCAGGGGGTAACTATGACAAAATCAAACCATAAACCAATTACCCGCCAAACACTATTCATCATCTCCCTCAATGGATTTTTCTCTGCAAACAGCCAAAAACATATCTCCCTTTTCTTCTCCACTTTGTCGACCCTCACCTCTACACACCTCACACCCTTGTCCACCCACACCAGCTGGCATTACACGTTGGCAATCCCATGAACATCCATTGGTCCATGAATAATGACAAAGAATTGATGGTTGAGATCGTTTAGCTTGGTGAGCACACAAAATTGATGGACAGGATTGGCTATGGATTTCCCTCACACAACAAAAACAGCCTCAACCCTCTCAGCAAAGAAACACACAACCTAGAATCTTCTTAGCTCTAGTATTTATAGATTCCTTGTAAGCCCATATGAGGCGTGAAGTTTTTTAACCTAGTTAATGTTTTTCAGTCTAAATTAGTGTAATCTTTTAAATATTGTAATCTTTTTATGAGTTAATGAAAATTTAAGAGTTTAGCTTTAAATATGTTTTTCTTAAGCTGATTTAAGCTCCTAGTTAAACAATATAAGCCAACTGTTTTAATTTAAATACTTAACACTTAAGAAAATTTTACAAAAAAAACCTAAAAAAATTCCACTCATTAAATCACCACAGCTTTTTGGATGATAAGCTTACAATGGAAGAGCTTATAGACCTCACTATCTTGTCTTTTTGACAAGCTAGAGCTTGTAGACCTGATTGTTTGCCCTGTTTTGAGCAAGGGTGCTTGTAAGTCTTCATTTTCATTTTCTAGCTTATTTACTGTTTTACTACTTATTGTTTATTGCTTGCTTTTATTTGCTTATTTATGTTTGCTGATGATGTTGATTGCTTATCTTGCTTAATCTTTAGTTTAAAAGTGGTTTGTGCAAGTTTTCTTGAAAACCTATCATTTTAGCTTACTTATTGCATAATTGGTTCTAGCTTATTTAAGTGCTTTTTAGCTGTTAAAACTTGCCCATTGTGTTCATAATAAGCTAATTAAGATCTGGTATTAAGGGTTTGTGTGTTAAAAATCAGGTTTACAAGTTAAAAATATTGTTTTTCTTAACTTAAAGGAGTGTATTGGTTTACTATGAAAAATAGGTTTAAAAAGGTCAAAGAACTGTGTGTATTTTTAGTCACTTTGATTAGGTGATAACTAGATAATATAAATTTTAGTTTGTATTAAATATTAAGTGTTAAAACTCAAAATTAAGGTTTTAAGAAAGGTGTTTGAAAACTGTGATTTTAAAGCATATTTTATCTGCTTATTGGTCATAGCAATTTAATCTTATGAAAAGTTTGATGTTTATGTGTTTATGCAAGTGGTAAAACAAGTTAGTATCAAAATCATTAGGCCTGCATTATTGATTTGTGATTTATCATTTCTGTCAAAAATTTTGCAAAGTGTTGAAAAAAAAAGAAAAGAAACTGATTTTTGATATGATCACTGTGGCTTATTCCCTTGATTCATAAAATTTTTTCTATGTGATATTGTTCATTGAGTAAATCTCATCTGTGTTGTTGTTAAAAGTTCATAAGGATCTGTTAGTGTGCTTATTGTTTAAGCTCAAAGTTGTAGTTAGCAAAGAATGAAGAATTTTTGCAAGTGTTGTATCTGTGTGGAAATAGCTTTTCATCAGCTTTTTCTTGGCTTATAAGTTTTTCAAACTGTATTTTGATCAGAGGGATTTAAGTATCTTTTGTATAAGCGTAAGGGCTTATAAGTTGTTTAGCCATAAGGATCCATTTTTAAGCTTATTTTTAAGCTCAAAATTGCCTTTTGTGCTGTTTGGTATGCCTGTTTTTAGCTATTTTGCTCTTTTGCTTATTTTTGCTTATTTGCTTATTGTTTCTGCTTAAGTTAGGCTTAGAATTGCTTATTAAGTTAGTTTAAGTTCATGTTAGCTTATTTCTCTTTTTGGTTAGCTAATTTGTGCTCAAATATCAAAACAGTTAGCCATTTAAGTGAGAATTAGTTAAGATAAGCCATCTGTCACTTTAAAAGCTTATTTTCAGGGCTTATTTCTAAAAAGTAAAAATTTTGTTTTTTTAAAGTTGCTTAAAAACTGCTTATCTAGAAAGTTAAAAAAAATGGAAATAAAAAACGTTTGGGAAAAGGGAAGTCCCAAGTGAGCCAGGGCTCGAACCTGGGACCTCTACCCTCTCAACCAAATGTCCCACACACCACACTCATAACCACTTTGCTACAATAGCTCATCCGGTAGAGTTTTGCAAAATTAATTAGTTACCACCTTTTTGAGCCCATTTTCTCCAAGCCATTTTTATTTTTTATTTTTTGTGCATAATTTTTTAGCTTTACGGGCTTATTTGATAAGCTGGTATCACCAGCTTATTTTTCTTGCATTCTTTACATCATTTAGGACTTTTATTTTTTTTAGAAATTTTCATACTTATTTGTTATTTTTAATCATTTTTCGTAGGTTAAAAATTTAAAAAGTCATTAAAAATAGAAAAAGTTTTTAGAAAATTACAAAAAAATAGTTTTTGGTTTTAGAATAAATATTTTTAGGTTTACAAGCATTAAAATCATTTTTACCACTTTTAGATTTTAATTTTGATTTTTAGCTTTTTAAATTAATTTTAGAAAATAGATTTTTATTATAAAAAGTAGTTAAAAATAGTTTTCTGAGTTTTTATCATATTTTAGACTTTTCTAAGGTAGAATATCATTTTTTAGAATTTTTAGGTATTAATTTGCTATTTTCTAGGATTTTAAATAGATTAAATTAGTTTTTAATTCATAAAAAATTATTAAAAAGCCAAAAAAATATAAATCTTTTTTAGAAAATTTTCTTTTGTCATTTTAGAGGTTTAGAAACTAAGTTTGCATTTTTAGGGCTTAATTTTGATATAGTTGATAATTTAGCGCGTTTTTAGGATTCCCGTTTTGCGTTTTTTTTAGTGCCCTTAATTGTTTTTAGTTTAAATTGCCTTAATTTTCCCGTAGCTTTAGAAATCCAATCATAATCTTGTCCCATTCAAGCATCGATTATCAAAACGACTTTCGACTTTCCATTGCATTCCTCATCGGGGAAACGACCCAGGAATCATACTCCCGGATTACTATAATTGTGATTTTTTGATTCTTACCCTCTTATATTTATATATATATATATATATATATATATATATATATATATATATATATATATATATTTATTTATATTTATATATATTTATAAAAAGGTGTAGTCTCGAAGTCGATCAAGTTTTTGGCGCCGCTGCCGGGGAGGATTGTCTACGATTGTTGAAGCCGTTTGAAAATTTGTGTTTGAAGATCCTTCCGAGTGAAGTTATTTTGTTTATTTTCATAAAAAATACCAAAAACATTATCCATATAATATAAAAAATCAAAAAAATTAAAAAAAATCTAAAAAACCAAAAATATAAAAACATTATCCATAAAAAAACAAAATTTTTTTTTTCACCAAGTTGGTAAAAGAACACCAACAAATAATACTTTCAATTGAAGTATTATCCATCAATAAGTTCCCGAACCAAAGATCAAAAACTTACCTTTTGTGTCTCTCGCGACGTACGGCTCACCTTCGAAAGTTAAGCAAACTCCTTTGTGCGTTTTTCTTTTGAAGAGTTACCGAGAAACGAGTTGATTAATAGGTTTAAGTGTCTTATCTCATTGTCCGTATTTAAAATTTATTGTGAATACATTGCTGAAAATAAGTTAAGTAGTATACACTACTTCCCCCTGGAAGTTGACATGGTAACATCAAAGTCAACTAAGTCCCGGATGTACACAAAATCCCTAAACACGAGTTTAGGGTGTGCTTGAACATATTTCGATACCCTAACTACAAAAGTCGATTTTCAGAAGTCAAGAAGAGCAAAGAAGGTCAAGTAACGCGCTTAATTCCATAGGAAACACCTTGTAATCATCTATACTTTAATAATCGTTTTATTTTTGGTATCATTCGTTTAACTCGGTTAGTTTACCTTGGTTGATTCGATTATTATTCTTGTATTCATTACAACGGTTATGGGCTAATACCTTTAAGTACGTCGGTTAAGCTTATGCTTTTCCTATTTCAACAAGATCACTTCTACGATGAAGTTCCCGAACGTCCCGAGTACGTCGGTTAAGCTTATGCTTTTCCTATTTTCTCTCGAGGGAGCCGCCCGAATTTAGCTTGAAAAAGAACCCCCTCGATCGATTCTTACATGGGATGATCTTGTTTCGAAATTCATAAACAAATTCTTCCCTCTTTCTAAAACAACAAATCTTCAAAATGAAATCACGAGATTTCAACAACGATTTGATGAAACTTTTTATGAGGCATGGGACCGATTCAACGACCTTCTTCGGGCATGCCCACATCATGGATTTTCGAAATTACATCAACTCGATACATTCTATAATGCCTTGAACTCTAATGATCAAGATTCGTTAAATTCCGCCGTGGGTGGTAATTTTTTGGATAAAATGCCTCGAGA
>BQNB010108969.1:0-22851 GCA_026074375.1 Tanacetum coccineum | reverse complement strand
GAAATCGGGAGAAATCAGTCGAAAATGGGCGAAATCGGTCAAAAACGAACGAAATCGGTCGAAAACGAACGAAAACGATCGAAATCGGGAGAAATTGGTCGGAAACGATCGAAAACGAACAAAATCGGTCGAAATAGAAAGAAATCGATCGAAAACTGATGAAATAACTCAAAAATTGTCGGAAACGATCGAAAGCGGTCGAAAACGAACGTAAATGGTCAAAAACTGTCGAAAACGAACGAAATTGGTCGAAAACGAACGTAAATGGTCGAAAAAGGACGAAATCGGTCGAAAATGGACAAAAACGGTCAAAAACAAACGAAGTCGGTGGAAACGATCGAAAACGGATGAAAACAGCGGAAACGCACGAAAACGCATGTGTCATATCAAAATATTACTTAAAATGGTATATAATCTCAAGTTCAGTGACCCACTTATAGTATAAAATTTTAGAGTACTTAAAATGGTAAAAATATGAAAGTAGAAAACTATAAGAGTCAATTTGCCCAATTAGTAAGCGTAATATTTTGCAAAGCTTTTGCTGGAACATACAACAACCTCAAACGAAAGATCAACTTGGTACAGAAGCCAGTGAAGCTCTATGAACCGTACTTGTTCTCCAAAAGCTTGTAAGCATCATTTATTCATTAAGGTTATCGGATCTTTATATTTGCCACAGATATAATGATATGAATACTTAAAAGCTGCGTAAGGCGGTTATAGACAGTGAAACTAAAGACTTTTACTTCGATCCAAGGATAATCGATTGGGAAGACTACACTCTCATACACACATTTCTGGAGTAGTAAGATACGGATTTCAATGATTCCATAAACGCTTGAATACTTGATGTATTGAATACGTTGTTTGATGGATGATACATGCTTTAATAAGCTCCCCTGTAATATTTCATTATATGTATCAGTATTGTCTTATGTACCTTGTAGTTATCTATATAGTAAATCGTATTTATTGATAAACTTGACAACAAAATTTACATTATAAAAGATACAAAATTTAAAACTAATAAAACGTTTTTGTTCTTCGAGAGGAAATCTTACACTCGTTACATAAAAGTATGAACAGTTCGGTAACGTACATTCAAAAAGGTCCAATTCTGGTGCCATAAATGTAAGAAGAGTTGACCTTGCACTTGGATCGCCATTCCTCTCTCTTGGTAATGCATCAAAAGGACATAGTTTGTGTTGTTAAGTTCAAATAAGCAATTCTTTATATGCATCAAGTCCGTGGCTTTCAGAATACTGCTTAAGTTTGAACAATGCCCGGCTTTCCACTTGCCGGATTCGTTCCTTAGACACACCCAACATGATTCCTATATCGGCTAATGATTTCCTGACCTCACATCCGATTCCGTACCTCAATCTAATTACTTTTCTCTCTTTCGGGTTGAGAACACTAAGGAGGTTGGTGATATGGTTTCTCATAATTTGCTTTGAAGCACTGGCGTCTGGGGTATCGATTGTTGTGTCAGGAGTAATTTCCTGTCATAATATGAATACATTGTATAAGAATATTTGATACTTTGAATGATAGAGATGCAAAAGTCTAACCCGTCCTTATTGAACTTGGGCTCAGTTCTAACTAATCCCATTTTAATAAACAATCAACACTTTCTCAAAGCTCTTGTTTAAAAATATCTCAATTAGATTTTTTACAGATATTAAACTAATAAAAATATCTCCAATAGATATTTCATAAATATAAAACTAATATACAAATATATTTGTAAAGCAAAAAAAGTTTGAGTTATACAAAGTATTCGTCTGAGCCTTTGTGTTTCAAAAAACGGACTGGTCCAGGAGAGTCATTAGGACCAGGACTGGGCTTTTTTAAGATTGGCATTTGGATTTATCCAGGATTTGAGAAAATAATTACGAGCAAATGCTACTTTTGGACTCAAAATTGCCTAGGATCTGGACTTTGGGAGACCAGACCTTTTTGGGCTTTTTCAGGACGGTCTCAGGGTCAGTTCCGTTTGTGCACCTCTACCTCAAAATGAGTTTGCAAGTAGAAACTGAAGATGGGTGAAGAGTTAGTGATTACCTCATATGTAGTACTATCGTTAGCCCAAACAGGCTTTTGCAACGAGAGAGTTATTTTTTGAATAGAGCGCAACTTTTGCAGCTTCTCGACGGTCATTCCAGCTTGGTCTGCAATTTGTTTCTGTGTTGGTTCATGATTTCCTTCACGTATGCATGATCTCTTCGCTTCACTAACCTTGTACATCATAGTATATACACCTTCCTGCATATTAAAAATGGAAGATCGTTCACTAAAAAACTAAATTCTTATTATATACTAAAAGAAAGAGACAAAGAAGACAAGCATACTGGCAAGCGAATGAGCTTGGAATTTTGAAATATAGCTCGTCTGATTGACTGTCTAATCCACCAATAAGCATAAGTAGCAAAACGACAGCCCGCTTGGGGCTTAAATTTTTGGACACTTCGCATGAGGCCCATACTTCCCTCCTGCAAATGATTCAATAGTTGGAAATAAATTAGCTGGAAATAAATTATGCGATTATAAATAATCGTTTGTAATCAAGGGTTTTAGGATGTAGTGTTGGGGTATGCAACTGCCAATTATTTAAGAACTTACTCAGCATGACTAAAAATGACATTTTGAAAAATATACACACTCTGGGAGATGGGAGTAAAATTTTATCATGTTGGTTAAAAAACAATAATTAGTTAATTTTAATACATTAAGAAACAGTGCTTATTGCGACTGCCGTCGTGATAATCAGCTTCATAACACATACCCAAGAACCTTTTTTACACGAGATAAAAGAAATTGGCAAAATCAGTTGACCTGCAAAAGATCCTGAAGATCGAGTCCACGTCCCCGATATTGTTTTGCTATATAAACAACCATACGTAAGTTGGCACATATCAACTTTTCTCTGCTACTATTACCAAGGTGAAGTTGAGACTTCAACTCGTGGCTACTAAGACTAGCGGCTTCAGCCCACTCGACCAAGGTTGGTTCACGATTAAACTGCTCATGAAACCTACTCCTAGCTTCTTCTAATTTCATCCCACCCTGAAACATAATTTTAAGATTTTGTTAGTTTTGTTTGCATATTAACAAAATTATAATTCATCTTGTTAAACAAACCTTTATATTGGCAATGAGTTCAAGTTCTTCCTTTGAAGACAGAAGTTCTCTTGTTACAGGGCGTGCCAAGAACATTCGAAGAGGATCATGTAAATTTGAATCTTTATATGATGTTTTTTTCTCTGGCTCTGGTTTTGTAGATGCATTACTCTCACGAACAATAACGTTCGACTTTGACCCTTTTCTCCTTTTCGATTGCCTCTCTAGGAGACGTGTTGACTTAACAAACTTGACTTTCTTAGTTTCAAGTACACTTGGATTTGTAGATCCTAAACTGAAAGGAAAAAAAACGCACATCAAGTTCTTGACCAAAATGTGTCTACCCAGAAAATAATAATGCATAGAGAAAAAAGTCAAAAATTCAAACCTTGAAGCGACAGAGTTATCAAGGTCAACTTCTACTGATTCACTGTCATCGACTAGTGAAGCAGCTTCTATTGAAGCTGACAGAGCTTTCTTTGCAAGGGCAATTACTTGTTTCACTTCAGCATCCATAGGCTGCATAGTCGAAGATGACAGTGATTTTTCTCGTGTATGTGAAGGTAACCTGTGTAAAGCATAAATCTTTTAACTTCTAATATAAAAGGATATTACCGACACATTAAACTTACTATACAATAGTTTGACTAGTCTTACAAATACCATAAACTTGGCCACTGTAGCAATTGGCTATTAAAATCCTTAAGATATTGATCTGAACTTATAGCATCCACTTCATCGCTATCGACTGTTGCCTATTAACAGCAAAAATGCATCGAATTTGCTAAAGTTAATTAATCACTAATCTTCACATATAAATTTGACCATATTTTCCACCAAGGAAATAAGAGTCTCACCGGGGATGTTTTGTCATCTTTTAATGTTTGTGATAGTGGCTTGCTTTCACGACGTTGTTCTTGAATAAGCACGGAAGTTGGGAAATGTTGAGCTAAAGTTGTTGCTAGCATAGAAGAATGTGTGGAAGCTGCAGGCTCATATAACTTCAAAGCTGCAACAACAGCGTGATTGCATCAGTAACTCGACCTTGCTATGAGTAGGTAATTACAAGCCAATTTTTAAACCATAAAACAATATACATAGGCCACCTCAAGGAAATGAATTATATACAAGAATATTCCATAGGAAGCTTTCCTCTGTCTCGATATCCTAGCATGAGTTTAACCAATGTTTAATTAATCATCCAAGCTCTAGTGATTTGTCTACAATCAACCAAAATAACATAGTTGGCTCGTAAACTGGACACAAAACATCCCTACATTCTGCAGTTAAGGTAAATAAGTTTGACTCCATGTCATGTTTTGATTATTTAACTGTTTAACTATTTTGTAGGAAGTCGTCGGTAATTTATTAGAACTTTGTTTATCAAAACAGGAAGTTACATTAAGAAACTTTAAATGAATTAGAAATCCGTATAGATTAAACTAGCAGTGACTTTGGAGTAGCCGAGTAGTTTAAGGATTTTCAAGTATTTTGTTGTAGTCAAAAGAGAACTCTTGCCCTTTTTGGGGTTTCTAACAGAGAAAGCCTAAAACTAGTAACGAAATCTCAATATATCAAAGTATTGACCCATGTGATCTGCAGCTCTATTTCCGAATATCAAATTCTATGCCTCTAAACAGTGTGGTAACAAACAAGTTATCAAAAGTCTACCTAATATAGTAATATATAGAGTATGTTTGTCACACAACTTTTAGGAGCTTTCGAGTAACATAAGTCAAAGTCGTGTTTTGATAATTCAACTCTCTATGTATTAATTATAAACTCATCAGTAATCTTTAAAATTTAGCTTATCAAAGCAGGAAGTTAAGTCGAACCCACTGTAGTGGAATTCAGATCATCGTGGAGATTAAACAAACAGTAACTTGGAGTAGTTAAAATATTCTCACAAGTAGGGGTGGCAATTCAGGTCGGGTTCGGGTTGGCGGGTTCGGGTTGACAGGTTGGCGGGTCAGAAAACCCCAACCCGAACCTAACCCATTTAAATATTCGGGTCAGCTATGTTAACCCTAACCTGTTTATACATAACCCGAACCTGACCCATTTAACCCATATATATATTGGGTTGACGAGTTAAATAGGTTACACGGGTTGAATAGGTTAAACAGGTTTTGGGTTAACCCATTTAACCCGTTTTATATACACAAGCTTTGGCACATTATAGGGTTAAACAGGTGAAACGAGTTTTGCGGGTCGACCCATATTTAACCCATTTAACCACATAAATAATATAGTAAATAATTTTTAATTATAAAAAAAAATTACGGGTAAGCGGTCGACCCCACTTAATTTGTTCCCAACGCACCCCTAACCTAACCTGTTTGAGTAAACGGGTCCCAGATGGGTCGATGTCGACCCAAAACCTCTACCCGAAATTCTATTAGACTCTAAACCCCAACCTTGTTACATTTCGTGTCGGTTTCAGGTCTGGTTCAGTGTCAGGTCAGAAATTTTTGCCACCCCTAGCTCACAAGGTATCTATCTTTTAGCAAAAGACATAATTTTCAAACAACCCATTTATGGCGTTGTGCAACAGAAATAGATAAAGCAAGATAGGTCGCGTGACTAAGGTAGCAACTACATCCTGGGCGAGAAATGTATGCGCGTCCTAGGCGGAGACTGTTAGGCAAAAGACATATTTTTACCCTTTTATGGCGTTTGCAACAGAAAATGCATAAACAAGAGTAGGTCATAACTAATTAACTACATCATCAAATTTACGCCTAAAACTAATAACTAAAATTCAATGAAATAAATTACTGTGCTATGTCATCTGCACCTCTATTTCCATACATCGGATTATGTGCCTCTAATAACACTGTGGCTAACAAACAGCCACCAAAAGTATACCCAAAATACACAACAAAATGGCACGCAGCTTCTAGGAGCTTTGAGAATTTTGCGCTTCTGTTTAAAGGAAAAAAAAGCTCCAATCGGAAGCAAAAGGTTTTCGGGAAACTAAGTTTTAGCAAGTTACTCAAACAAGCTTCCGAGCTCGCGGCATTCTAAAACATGCTTACATAACCATCCAATTCATAGTCATCTAATTTTGGCAAACATTTCTAAAAATGCCACAACTTGCTTACATTTCCTTCCATCATTCTCACTTTCTAAAAAAGGAAACTTCTAATAAACCAGTCAAATCACCACACTCCCACATATACCCATTACACAAAAACAATAAATTCTCCATCTTTAAGAAAAACCCACTTCCCTAAACACAGAATTAGCACAAAAAGACCATAAAAACTATAAATTTACAGAATTTGAAATGACCTGAAGGAGGATGAGGCAATTGTTTGAGATGGGTTCTTGGTGGTAATGATAAAGATGATGAAAGCATGTTGCTTGAGGCTGCTGCTTCCATTAATATGCATCAAATGTGTAATCTTTATAATGTAAATTTGTACAAAATTTGATGGAAATTGAGAGTTTTATTGTATGAAAATTTGAGGGGGTTTTCTTGAGGCCATAAGAGGAGTGGGTTTTATCTTTTTATGAATGGATAATGGTTTTGGGGGTTTTATAGGTTCACTGGTGTGTCCTTGGTCTTATGGTGTGTTGTAAATTAAGTCCTTTGAATAATGTGTGTAAAACTTGGAAATTTGAAATTGCTTATTGTGCTTTCTTCTTAAATGCTTATTTCTAAGCAGGGTAAAATGTGTATTTGATACTTCTTTCGTCTCTTAAGAGTGTTGTTTGTATTACGATTTTAGTTTGTCTCAAATTAAATGTTTATTTTCGGCTTTTAACCAATCAAATAAAAACCTTTGGAAAATAAATTACATTCAACGTAGATTATCAGTATATAACATTGAAGTACTACATAAAACCACGAAAATCCTTGATCACAATATTAAGCAAAAATGTATCATGATTCAATTATTCTATCGAAAAGGAAAGAAAGAAAACATAAATACATATAAGAAAAATATATAATTCGTCATTTTCAGTGTCCTTTTAATGGTTACTTATTTGAGTAATTGTATCATTTTCCTAAACTTATTAACATTGTGTTCTCGTGTTCCCAAATGAAATTTATTATACTAACACACACAAAATTACCAGAAAAGTAAGTTCCAAATCAAATCCGCCACAAGAAAATTGATAGAAACACGTTGTCATTAAATTGTGACATGCATCTTGTAGCCTCGTTATAACTTAAATATAGAAAAATAGATTTACTGTAGAGCAGAAATCCTCTCACACATACACCTTATAACTCTATGCACCCTTTTTATTTTCGCTAGCATCATATTCACACAACAATTAAAGCCAATTCAAGCACCACAATCCTCAACCATGTCATGATATCACCTAGGTACTCCTCTTTCCTGTGCAAATTACATGTCTAAATTTTCAATAATAAACAAAAGATGTATCATGCTTTTTTTTAACAGCAAAGTCCGACCACTTTTATACCCTCACTCTAGTTACGGGCATGCGCTACCAAGATGTGTCATAGTTACCTAAACCAGTAGTCAATAGCTTCTAATAGTGACAAGTAAACAATATTACAAAAATACATCCAATAATTGACTTCATGTGAGATTTATTAGATGCAGATAAGTAGTTGAACAACCTATACGAAACGTTGCATCATAACGTGCACTAATAACATTAGTCACTTGCATGTTGCCGAATTGGTGGTGTCATAGTGTGGTGCATAAAGTAATACTCCAACAAACTGAAATGGTTATACTACTTGCAACCTGGTGGTATGTTCTTCAACATTTATATGGATAATTTTTCTTTGCAATGTCTAAGAAAGCTCTTATTTTTTTCATAAATGTAATAACTTCACGTACCCTTTGAAGTTTTGATTTTCATGCATGAAAATAAAACATTGAGAAGCCGTTCAAGATAATTTCATGTATTCATCATAATAGCTCATTTGGGCACTATCCGGACAGGAAGCAGAGTGAATATCATTGTCTCACGCTCTCACGTTAGCCAACAAAAGAAGAGCCGGAAGCTAAACCACTGATTCTATACAAAGAATCATAAATTAATAAGCTATACTTTCGATAAGCCATGGTAGTTCTTCTTGTGTTGCATAAGTTATGCTAACTTGCTAAGCATCCTTTTCTAGTCCATGCCTACTGCTAAATATATACCTCAATCTCTATTTGTCATCAAGCAAAACTACCAAATTCCATAATCTGTATTTGCTTGACAAACATCAAACTTTACAATCTCACCAACACCCTCGAGACCTAAAGATTAACTAAGGACTTTGTTAGTAACCATATATATGAAAGTTGTAAAACATATAAAACTCCATATGTGAGCATCAACACCTTAAAAAACATTACTTGAACATAAATACCATGGACCAAAACAGAAATCATTTAGCCTACCTATCGAGAAACATAAATACCATGGCCACATTATGAAGCATCTTTACAGAAACACCTTGATGCAATGCTATCTTCACTATTACTAACATGACTTTTAACAGGAACATGTTTTTCCATTTCTTCAATTTTAGCAGGACCGCACACAAATTCACCCTTAGATGATGTATCTTCTCTAGTATCTACTACTTTGTAAAAACCCACTAACAGAGTTTAATTTCCAGATTTTTCCTATCTATTTAATCACCATTGGTACCAAATATCCGATCGGGTACCGGGTTGTCAGAATCGGTATTTTCATTTTCGTATTCATCGGATGTTGTTTTATCACCATCTTCAAGTCTTCACAGTTCATTTGGTCATTACTTCTTTCAAGATCTTAAGTTATGTATTTTTTTTTGAAAAAGTTTAAACATGTATCTCTATCTCTCCTCACTGGCTCAATCAAACTTGTTCTTCAACTTCATTTGAAACAGGTTTATTTTTGTATCACTATGACATATATTACATTATGGGTTATCATATCAGTTATGATTTCCCAATTGTGATGATGTTTCGGTCGGAATTAGGCTTTTAAAATTGCTAGATTATTGCTCGCTGGCATGAACTTACCTATCATGCCGGATTAAAATTAACTTATTATAAATGGTGGTAAAAATAGGTCATCTAGCTAAGGTTAAACAAAGTCAGGTTTAAACCAGGAGTTTGACCCGGTACACTCATGTTATTTTACCCAATCGGTCGTAAAATATATTACAAGAATATTTAATGTACTTATTAATAAAGGAAACTTAAGCCAGTTGTGAGAATTTTAAATATTTATTTGTAGAAAATTATGTCAAATTGTTCACTTCTTACAGCTATATTACAGTATGTGTTATACCAAATTTGAGCATTAGAATATGGGCATAAACATGTTCACCCATTTATAAGTAAATGGGGGAGGATCGTTTCCATCACTGATATGAGATATATTCCATTTCTTATGCACAAATTATTAGTTCAGGATCGTCTTTAATTACAGATAATGATTGTAAGTTACTGCTATATACATTTCATCATTCTGTTTGACGACGAAAGATTCAAACACCGGAATTCCGACATATGCCCACACAAATTGTCTGTAGCAAAAGTATGTTTATAATTAATATATAAACAATTGAATAAAGTAAAATTCAATGATTCGTGATCTTCGAAACTGAAAATCAAATTTAGAAAATAGCATTAAGAAGTTTAAAAAAATCTGGTGGTAAAAATTTGATATGAATTTTGAAAAAAGCCTAAAGAATAAAGATAGAAAAATTGCTACATTATAATAACTGTTATAGAGATAACGTGAAGCCTATTATTCTGAAAAAGATCAAATTCACTCCACTTTTATGTTTTATAATATCGCCTTCCGAAAACGCTAAATTTTTTTCTAATATTTCTAATATATGATCTCTACTTAGCGATATACATATTAGTCGTCTGAATAAGTGATCAACCATGTTTCTAGTTTCAAATAATGGTCTGGCTTGCCTAATGTTGCATTGACGTTTGGCTTTAATAGATTATTGGACTTTCCACCAGCCCTGGCGGTTTTCATCATTCTCACAGTTCAACATGGAAGAAAGTATCTATATGACATTACATCTACATTTGTTATGAAGGAACATAACTTACTGTTTATACATTTTCAATGAAAAAAGCCGTTTCCACGATCATAGAACACTGAAACAAAATATTTGTTGCTCATTTGTGAAGAGGCTAATACCACTTCGATCTAATGGAATAAAACTTTTAACGTTAAGAATTTAAAATGATTTGTATTATTCACTTGAATGGGTTTCTAGAGAAAACACTTCTTGAGTTACTTCTTGGTACTGTAATCCATATTTGACCAATTTCTCTTTCACTTCATAGTATCCATACATTAACCATCAGACTAAGCTGTTGCAAAATTTCTTATGTCAATAAACAACTGACGGAATGTATGGTTTTATCGATTGGGTATTGGGTTTTATGTTAAATTAATAATTTCATAGTGTTGCAGCAAAAGTAGTTATTCGAGGATATCATATAGTAAGTATTCTATATTAAATAAACATTTTAAAGATACAAATTGACCCACTTTTACATTAAGCAACTAAATATGTGCACTCTACTTAAGGATTTTCAGATTAATATATACTGATGAAGAAATGAACTGAAGAAAAAAAAACAAAAATTGAATAATAACAGTAATATTGAGTTCTTGCTTTATCGTACCTCATAGAAATTGTAATCCTCAATATTATCGGTTTATTTTTACTTAGGAATAAAAGTTCCTCAACAATGTATACTATTTTAAGAAATGTAGACAAAATGAACACAAGACCATCCCTTCATCTAGACGACTAACATAACCCAAAGACTAAGTAAGCATTAGACACTATTAAATTCATAGAAAACTTCAAAAGCACGTTAGAATCCTAAGAAAAATGAAGTGTCGGTTGCTAAAATGAAAAAAGTCAAACTTCCAAGTACTAACAACCTTTCATACTCAAAGAATCAACAACACATAAACAAAAGTAGAGAACGTTTTTACTTGTCGTTTTTACTTATAATCACGATCATTTTACTTATAATGCTTCTATGAAAGTTTAACATTTTAATTCTTTACTAATAGGTCAGAAAAGGCACATAAAGCTCATCACAGATATACAATCTCGGTATCATTTCCAAGGTCAAATGGTAAGGTATGTCATAAGACAAAAGATCAGAGTATTTAGCAACTTAAATTCGAGCTCATAATCAGCATACTTTACTGTTATTATTTTTGTTTCTTTTCTCAACTATGCCATAGATTCTTAAAAAAATAAAACCTATTAGACTAATGAAAAAGGCAGCAGAACCAACTTTTTGTCCTGATGTATTTGGCTTGTGGTTTGCTGTAGATACATGCGTGCAGAACCTCCAATTGGGTCAGTCAATCTCGCGTCGATACAACATGTTTCTAATCCATACTGGAGTGATACATCACACATGATTTAAAGTCTGTAAACTAGTTGGATTGTGAGGCATACAGGAAACAGAGATATCACCTTTTGATTCCATAAAGGACTGACACTTAGTATCTGTCTCAAATGCCCACACTGCCAAAAAACAATATTTTTTTAGTAAACAATTCGTCCAAATGAAACCCTAAACTGCGTTATTACATGTGCTTTATGAAACTTAAGGTTACTAAGAACATGTACTTCTTCTAAGAGTTCCATATGGTCCTATGGGCTCATATAACTTAATAGTATCATTGCTTCAATTAACTGGTGTATACTTTATCAAGGTGTAAGGTAAACTACAACATCACAAGGTGGCATTAAATCATTTGCAGGTGTTGATCTTTAGGTCTACCTATATTATGATAAATAATGACAGCAAAAAAGTCAATGGCAAGAAACTAAAATAAAAGAAAATTACCTTGCCTGAGCATGTGGAGTGGTCAACTTACTGTCCACAATCAATAAACAAACATGTCAATGCGTTTACAGATGAATTTAAGATTCATTCATTTACCTACATCATCAATATAGTAAGCTAGACAATAGTAAAAGTACATCATCAATACAGTAAGCTAGCAATAGTAAAAGTACATCATCAATATAGTAAGCTAGACAATAGTAAAAGTACGATACCCATATAGAGTATTAGCCTACATATTTATCACATACGTAGATATCATGCTTCGTGTATATGACAAAGTTTTTTCCATTCTATGCATAACCA
Source organism: Tanacetum coccineum (assembly GCA_026074375.1). Classification (NCBI taxonomy): domain Eukaryota; kingdom Viridiplantae; phylum Streptophyta; class Magnoliopsida; order Asterales; family Asteraceae; genus Tanacetum; species Tanacetum coccineum. The sequence goes on along the minus strand of BQNB010108969.1, from coordinate 10,609 downwards.
GGGGAAATCATTTGCGTAGTTATTTTCATAATGATCACTCGGGAATACACTACTATCATCTACAACAATGGAATTGCTTATTGTGCTTTCTTCTTAAATGCTTATTTCTAAGCAGGGTAAAATGTGTATTTGATACTTCTTTCGTCTCTTAAGAGTGTTGTTTATATTACGATTTTAGTTTGTCTCAAATTAAATGTTTATTTTTGGCTTTTAACCAATCAAATAAAAACCTTTGGAAAATAAAAGTGAAATCTAATTAGTTTATTGTGTAATGAATGCATTTTTTCAAAAATGTGTGCCAAAAAAAGTGAACATTCAATATGAAACACTTAAAGTATAATTTTGTGTATTTGTGTAACACAAATTATCATTTTTTTTTACGATATGAAGCAGGGAGCACATGACGGTAACGATAAAGGCAATATGGGAACAAAGAAAACTGAGTGTGATAACAAAATTACATTAACATCTTTACAAAACTACAAAATAGTATATCCAAATATTCAATTTTATTATAACAAAATGATTATAATATTATAAACTATTAATTATAAATAATTAAAAAGCTCTTTTACATTTATATCCTTGTAAGTAGCAAAAAAGAAGGCCATTCTGTCATATATTTTTTGGTAAAGGCTATAGAATACCAACGTACTTTCTAAAATTTACTGTAATGAACTTACTTTTTTAGCGTTAGTTATTATGTGGCAACGTTAGTCCATTTAGCTAACGATCGTTTGAGGAAGTTGCAAAAATCGTCCCTGTGGTTTTCATATTTTTTTTCGAAATTTTTTTCTTTCGTAGAAACTTTTTTTCGAAACTTTCTTTTTTCGAAAATTTTTTATGTTTCGAATTTATTTTCGAAACTTTTCACACATTTTTTCGAAAATTTTTATACACATTTTTATAAAAAAAAATTGAAAATTTTTTTATACACATAAAAAAATTTCGAAAAAAAATAATACATAAATAAATATATATATATATAGTAATCTTTTTAGAGTAAAGGTTTGTGAGTTTGGGTTAATAACTACGATTGTCGAGTCCAGTTCGCCATGAATGGATAAAAATGGTTCAGTAGTTCTGGGTTGGTGTATTTTGGTCCTGTCAATATTAAAGGGTTTTGTTAGGTTTGGGTCGGTCTGTTTTGGTCCGGTCAATATCGCGTCATTACATTTTCAAAATCCTATTTTTTTTATGTTTTTATTTGAATTTTTTTTTAGAAAAAAATGTTTGTGTGAGTTTGGCTTAATAACTGCGAGTGTTTAGTCCAGTTGGCCATGAACAAATCAAAACGCTTCAATTAGGTCCGTTTGGGTGTATTTTGGCTCGATCAATATTAAACGGTTATGTTAGGTCTGGTTTTATGTTTTTGATTTTTACAAAATTTAATAAGCAAATTTCTATTTAGTCTCAGTTTTTGTTAATATAGTTGTTATCCAATTTTTTTTTTGTAAACACGTAATAGTAGAGTTATTATGTGTGTATTGCATGGCCCGCCCGATGGGCGGGCTTGTTTTATGAACGCCGTTTACTAAAATTTAAGTAAAGGTAAATCAATTATATATTAAATTATTTATTGAACGCATTAACAGCATGCAAGAAATGAATGTTCATCCGATAAGAGAAAATAAAAGTTAATAAATTATCCGCAAGAACAATGTATATGTTATGTATTTACCATCTTTAACACAACCAAAAATCTTCAAACTTTATATTAAAAACTACATATTCCTTGAATCACAATTCAAGAAGCCGACAACCATCTTTAAGAATAATGCCAACTTCTTAGATATTCCTTCCCCTCCCATTTCAATTTAGATCAAACCGTTTAACTGCTTCTTAAAAGTTGGCTTCCCTTGACACACGGAAAATGATATATCAAGCTCGGCTCTCTTCCATTTATTTTATTTTAGAACCGCAATTCTATTCAAAGACATCGCAACCTCGGCTCTCTTCCATATAACAACAACAAATTTTGACAGAAAACGTCACTAAGTTTGCTACCTGAAGCCACAAATCAGAGACTTTTATAGAATAACAAAATGAAGCAATGTGGGTTAAAACCCCGTGGATTAGTTAGACAATGTGTCGGAAACCATGGTTAAAAAAAATCAAGCATTAAAAACTATCTATAAGGGCATTTACATATAGTCTATTTTAAATTATCAAATTGTCATCTTAAAAACTATGGTAGTTAATGTTCCTGTTTGACTAAGGGTCGTTATACCCACGCACCTAAAGGCAAGCTTTCGGGTTCTTGGATGGTGGGTCTACATTGTAAAATAAATTTTAGATAAGTGATAAACAACGATACAGTCATGATTAAGTAACATAGCTAATTAAATACGAAGTATATTGTTTAGGTATTGCACTGAGTATTCTATGTAACTACCACCCAATAAACATACTGAATTAGATGCTAGTCAAGAATGAGTTTTTATATACCTAACATGTTATTCCAATGTAAATCATAGGAATGACTTTAAGAAATCCTTTGAAAATTCACTTGTCCGACAATAAATGTAATGCCACAATGATTAATCATTTCATAGATTTCACCGAGAACTGGATTGAAAGGTTTCATGTTCGTTACAAAGCATAATATACGAATATAAACCAGGATACAGTTTCATTCTTACTTCAAAACTTGTACAAAATGTTTGGATATTGTTGCTGATAAGGAATTGCATCCATAGCATGGGTGACATCTTACCTTTAGTAGGTGTGTATATGTATTTTTATGTGCCAAAATAAAAAGGTGATAAAACGGGAAAGTTATGGGTCACTTACAGAGGACACACTTGGCAGCCCCCTCTATCTGAGCATATAGTAGTAATCATTAATTCGACGCGTAACATGATCTTTTCCTAGCCGTCGTATACATTCGCCTATAGACAATAGCCCTTGCAACTCCCTATTCGAATGTCACTCCATCTCCTCTTCAAACTTTCTAACTGTATTGCAGCGGGAAAAATTGGTACATTTTCCCATTTAACCTCAAAATTTATAAAAACCGAACATTGCTAAAGCACTAAGGTTTAAGGCTACTTACGATTAGCTTCACATTCAGCCTTGCGAACAGATTTTTAATAGTTTTGATACCACCTCCGATAGTCCTACATATCATAAACGTAAATATATTGTTGGTCATGATCACATAACTACATGCTCCCTATATCACATCATAAAGGAATTTACGAAAACATTTGACCTGCGCAAATTCTATCATGACAGCCTCTTGGAATAATTATCATTATCATCTTATAAAAACAACTTCAAAATGCATTGAGCATAGTTTCAATTTTCCAGTAGATAAACGATTTGCAAAAAGATGCAAGTATTGACCCATTACTTGTTAAAACTGATTACTTTTGATAAGTTATCAAAAACTGCATTTCATACCGCTGGATACTGCAAAATTCAAAAGAAAAGGATAAAATATAGGGTCAACCTGAACCAAATCGGACAAGTCTGATCCGGTTAAAAATTGGTCAGCATTTGACACGACTACCTCTTGCATCTTTCACCCGTTGTACTTTTCCCGTACAAAGAACATAACTTACTCATAATAAGTTTCCTCGTCGACAACAATATCCCATCTTTCACCCGTTGTACTTTTCCCGTAATTGTGTACCTTGCTGCTACAAACCAGAAACATGTCTATAATATTCTGATTCTAAATTATAAACCGAGTGACCAAAAATATGAAAAAAGCTTTATTCATTGATTTAATATACATACCCGTTTCAAAAGTGTTCTTCGCCTCATTTTCTTGACCAACCTGATACATGGTTGAAATTATTAGTATTGAATTATTAGTAATTATTTGCCTATACTAAAGATTAGGGAATCTAAGTGGATGATATGCTCATATGGCATGAAAACTGGAACATTTCCATTTTAGTTATAGTAAAGGTTTCAAAACAACATATTACAGCGAATAAACATAACAAATGATGACCCCTAGAAATCCATCAGCCGCCTTCTCTATCAGCTCTTGAATAAAGAGTGCTGCAATCGGTGCATCCTTGTGACTACCAAGCAAGTAATAAAGACGGGACATGGATGCATAAGAATATGATGGAAATTGCATAAATAATACATGCATATATATAAATCTACCTGATGTAAATCCATTATGGTGAAACTGGCATTTGGAGAATTCTCAAGCAAATACTTTCTGACTCAAATGGCTATTTCTAAAATCTGATCCTTTTGTGACTTGGGCTCTGTGCATATCTTCAGGGACATTATTGATCACCTATATAATGATGAATTAGATACCACTAAAAATGAAAAACAAAATGATTACTTCATAATCAGTAAATATGATGATTACCACTATATAGTTGATCAAGATTCTTGGTGGCTAGCAAGAACCCAAAGAAAAGTAAAAATCTCGTCCATTTACATATGCAAGGTACTTGTCATGAAGCTCAATCACTTTTCTAACGAAGACCTAGAGACCAGTACACAAGTAAGTTTCCGATGAAGTGATACATAAATACATAGTAATGTGAATTCCATGTTAACATGGCTACCTGTTCTGTAAGCCAACCACGTCTCTCTTCTGCATGTTTCACCAATGTCGTGCCTTCAGTTGTGACATGCTGTAAAACACAAATACATATAAAACAAATTAAATAGAATTTACTAAAGAAAATAGAACTGTGTCCATTATATAACCAACATGCTTAAACATACTCGATACAGGAATCTTCTAAGATCCAGTTTGAAGTCTTGCTTGAATAATACGATGTTGTACCTTTGAGCATAGATGCTTCAAAACCGTTCTCATGGTATTCCATCTGGCCCATTCATATTTTAACGAATATATCTATAACATTCTTCAGTAAAGCTCGGTCAATATGCTCTCCTTCGCGCTCTTGATCGATTTGATTAAGAATCATAGGAAAAAAATATGGAATATCTCAATATGAAGTAAGAGAATGAAGATTGTGGAGAAAACAATGAAGAAAAACATACCAGAGATATTACAGCATCTCGTACTTTCCCATTCACCTCTTGGTATACCAAAATCACCGCCCCGATTGAAGCCTCATCCACTGCTACTGAAGTTTCCACGTCCCCTCACCCCCTTGTTACTAAATCCAGTCCGCGTCCTCCTGAGACAAAAGATAAAGAAGGGAAAAAACATGTAAAAAAACAAAGCACACCATTGATAAGTTTTTAAAAAGAAACACACCGACACTTTTTTTCAAGCATTATAAGTTATGCTTGGTATCTTCAGCAACGTAAAAAGTATAGATAACTAAATAGCTGTGACAAATGGATCTATTGGGCATGTTTCTAGAAAGTCAGACGGGTTATACTAACAAACCTAACAAATAAGCAACAGGTAAAAAAAAACTTCCTAAATTTATTTATTTATTAAATGATAACAAAAAATTATAGTCTCTTAACAGATTAAGGCTATTAATCTACATAAATCAACAAAAAGAATTAAAAAATGACTCATGCGTGACTAATTCATCAAGAAAAAATAAATTATCGACGCCAACCAAGTTGAGCCTGCAATTTTTTATGATGAAACGTCATGGTGAAAGTATCTGGTGTGTAAACTGGTAAAATTAAATATAGCGAATAATTTTAATGAATGAAAATTACACAAAAATGCATACTCATCGCTTTTTTGAAATAGCTGAGGCTCCTCAAATTCAACAAATCCACAGCACAATCCCCTGTTGCTTGTTGCACAGGTCGTAATGCAGGAACAATGCAGACTCCAGGATTCGATATGAACAAACAAACCTCATTTGTATCAGCATACAGAGAATCAATAAAAAGCCAAACAAGAGAGATTGGGGATGAACCCTTATATATAATCTGATATAAAAAGTGGAATGGTATACCTTTGATTACAGACTCCTATCTATGTGTATACGAAGATGAACCCGGTGCTTATCTGAAGTAGGCATACCGATTCCCTAAAAGTAATCGTTTATAACCCTATCAAACTAAATGACCCTTTTGACCCAGCCCATATCCAAAGTCTGGGTTTGCAGGCTTTACATAATACATACTAAACTATTCTAATTACAATTTATAACACTAATCTTCTAACTTTAACTATTGTTTTGTCATTATATTTCCAACATATTCCCCCTAATGACAAAACAGATAGTTCCTTGCTTCTCCTTTGTTCAATAATAAGCAACACGTAAAAAAAACTTCCTAAATTTATTTATTTATTAAATGATAACAAAAAATTATAGTCTCTTAACAGATTAAGGCTATTAATCTACATAAATCAACAAAAAGAATAAAAAAATGACTCATGCGTGACCAATTCATCAAGAAAAAATAAAATTTTCGACGCCAACCAAGGTGGCTGCAATTTTTTATGTTGAAACGGTCATGGTGAAGTTATCTGGTGGTGGTAAACTGGTAATATTAAGAAAGACGAATAAGTTTTAATGAATAAAATACACAAAAATGCATACCTCAATTGCTTTTTGAATAGCCTGAGGCGCCTCAAATTCAACAAATCCAAAGCACAATCCCTGTTGCTTGTTGCACAGGTCGTTATGCAGGAACTTGCATCTCCAGGATTCGATATGATCAAACAAACATCATGTGTATCATCATACAAGAATCAATAAAAAGCAAAACAAGAGAGATTGGGGTGAACCCTTATATAATCTGATATATAAATCGAATGGGTTACCTTTGATTACAGACTCCTATCCTATTTATACAAGATGAAACGGTGCTTTCATGAAGAGGCATACCGATTCACTAAAAGTAATCGTTGTAACCTATCTAAACTAAATAACCGTTTATAACCCTATCAAACTAAACGACCCTTTTGACCCAGCCCATATCCAAAGTCTGGGTTTACAGACTTTACATAATACATACTAAACTATTCTAATTACAATTTATAACACTAATCTTCTAACTTTAACTATTGTTTTGTCATTATATTTCCAACATATTCCCCCTAATAACAAAACAGATTGTTACTTGCTTCTCCTTTGTTCAATCTTTCTTGTTCCTTGATGCCTTCTTGTTCATACTTTCTTCAGATCTTGATTTCTCCATGACTTTTGGTTTTGTTGCATAGTTTTCATCCTTCTTGCTTTCTTACTTGCTTACTTTCTTTCTTACTTGTGATCGTATGATCGGTTCGTACTTGCTTTGAAACACAAAGGTTTCTCTTACTTGGATCTTTGTAACAAAACCGCAGCCATGGTTCTTTCTTTTTCTTTCTTCATACTCTAGAAACTGCCATGTTTCTTCCTTTTGGTTAGCCACCGGTTTGGTGGTGTAACCATTTTTTTTCTTCCTCCATCGAGATCTTGAATCTTGAATGATGAATTGTTATGTTGCTTGATCCCTTAGCTCTGATACCACTGTTGCACAGGTCGTTATGCAGGAACTTGCATCTCTAAGATTCGATATGATCAAACAAACATCATGTGTATCATCATACAAGAATCAATAAAAAGCAAAACAAGAGAGATTGGGGTGAACCCTTATATAATCTGATATATAAATCGAATGGGTTACCTTTGATTACAGACTCCTATCCTATTTATACAAGATGAAACGGTGCTTTCATGAAGAGGCATACCGATTCACTAAAAGTAATCGTTGTAACCTATCTAAACTAAATAACCGTTTATAACCCTATCAAACTAAACGACCCTTTTGACCCAGCCCATATCCAAAGTCTGGGTTTACAGACTTTACATAATACATACTAAACTATTCTAATTACAATTTATAACACTAATCTTCTAACTTTAACTATTGTTTTGTCATTATATTTCCAATATATTCCCCCTAATGACAAAACAGATAGTTCCTTGCTTCTCCTTTGTTCAATCTTTCTTGTTCCTTAATGCCTTCTTGTTCATACTTTCTTCAGATCTTGATTTCTCCATGACTTTTGGTTTTGTTGCAGAGTTGTCATCCTTCTTGCTTTCTTACTTGCTTACTTTCTTTCTTACTTGTGATCGTATGATCGGTTCGTACTTGCTTTGAAACACAAAGGTTTCTCTTACTTGGATCTTTGTAACAAAACCGCAGCCATGGTTCTTTCCTTTTCTTTCTTCATACTCTAGAAACTGCCATGTTTCTTCCTTTTGGTTAGCCACCGGTTTGGTGGTGTAACCGTTTTTTTTCCTTCCTCCATCGAGATCTTGAATCTTGAATGATGAATTGTTATGTTGCTTGATCCCTTCGCTCTGATACCTATCGGGCATGTTTCTAGAAAGTCAGACGTGTTATACTAACAAACCTAACAAATAAGCAACAGGTAAAAAAAACTTCCTAAATTTATTTATTTATTAAATGATAACAAAAAATTATAGTCTCTTAACAGATTAAGGCTATTAATCCACATAAATCAACAAAAAGAATAAAAAAATGACTCATGCGTGACCAATTCATCAAGAAAAAATAAAATTTTCGACGCCAACCAAGGTGGTTGCAATTTTTTATGTTGAAACGGTCATGGTGAAGTTATCTGGTGGTGGTAAACTGGTAATATTAAAAAAGACGAATAAGTTTTAATGAATAAAATACACAAAAATGCATACCTCAGTCGCTTTTTGAACAGCCTGAGGCGCCTCAAATTCAACAAATCCAAGGCACAATCCCTGTTGCTAACAAATGAGTTTCAAGAAAAATAAAAAGTAACAACATCATCAAAGTGTCAATAAGAAGTGGAAACACATCCTGTTGCTTCGAAATTGAATGCCATCAGTAGATAACATATAATAACAAATGACATGATCATAATATGGTGTTATTAAATCAAAGGTGTTGCTGGAAAATAAGTACAGATTAGCCAATTGAGGTATGTTTTGATAAAATCAACATTTATTGCAAGTAAACTAACCACAAAGCTGCGATATCCACAAGAGTTAACTTGTCCTTCAATAAATATAGTCTCCTTTACTTTTTGTGGTCAAACCCTTTGCCATCATTAAAATTCGATTATGTCTAATGTACTGATCATAAAGTTCTTTACCCTGAAAATGAATATATTTAAACTCATAAACTGCAAAAATATGAGGTAAATTCCTATTTTATATGAAAATGAGGAAAAACATGACACATCTTCTATCCCAGAGACTCCTAGACGCTGATATACATTTTGGTAACGTGCTCGACTTATCTTACAGATTCATACCCATGCATTTTGGTGCCTTTCATCCCGCCAATCCTATTCCAAAATTCATTATTTTAAATATACAAAAAAAGACCAAGCAGATTAGATAGTGAATTTTAATTTCATAGACTGACTTGCACATGCTAAGCTCTTTTTCTGAATTCAGCATCTTTATCAAACCTCTTCTTCGAATCCTTATACAACACCTATCAAAGAACATAATGAAAGAGAATGAAAGATAGATATAAATAGCTAAAACCTCAGGATGCATTAGGTATTATGTACAATAACTTTGCATTGGATAATAATTTTCAATAATTATAAAAATTTGCGAATGATTAGTTCTTGACATATTTTTAATAGTTATAAAATTTTTAACCTCTAAGTCAGATACTTGCCATATAATGAGGATATCTTTTAAGTAATTTTGCTCACCTCAAGTTCTCCAATAGCTTGATCGTCAACTTCCGCATTAGGTAACTTTTCAATTAGCTACTCTGTCATCATCATTTTTGACTGCAAAAAAATTCTAGTGCATGAATGTATGCATATTAGTGTGTGTTTGTGTGTCTCGAATAAAAACCATTGATGCGAGTTCAGACTCCTATTATAAGAATAGTCTAAAATGCAGCTTCGTATAACATGTAGATGCAGGTATAATAAAATTTACTTTAAAACATGCAGTTAAACAGCAAGACCAAAAGTATGTACGTTAATGTCCAGATGATCCCCATATTGGAATTTTCGTTGCACATGGATTCCAGAATACTCAAGTATACATGCTAATGTTTCTCCAATAATAGCGGACCGTATATGATCCATATGCATTTCCGTGGCTACATTTCGTGACAGAAAGTCTATAATTTTTTTTTCACAAGAAGTTTTAGTGCTAATTTGTCTAAACCACGCGTAAAAAAAAGCTATCCAGAATTTAGGACAGAAGTTTTGTGAATACTCTGCAAGGAGATAAAAAAAGTGTCGATATTGAAGTAGACAAGAATTTAGGACATAATTGTAATGTGCGTTTTATAAAAACTATAAAAAAACCTAGGCAGTATTTTCCAAAATCAATCAGATCTCGCTAACAAATGAAATATTACCATTCCAGCATGTTGTGGTCCGTGATAGTAATGACGGCTTCTAGATTCAGGCCATATGTCCAAGACAGTGGTGCCATAACAAATTCAAAGGATAATCCTTGTTACTAACAAATGAGTTTCAAGAAAAACAAAAAGCATTCTGATGTGGATTCACAGTCATTCACATAAAAAATAAAACATGCAATGAGTTGAAAGATCAAAATCTAAGCTCAAACCTTAAGTTAATATACTTGAATATACTTGATTTCTTGACAACCAGGGGTGTTGGATCGAAAAATCTAAATCGTAATCAAAATATACCAAATGCTATCATTTTTATAAATCTGAATCTATAATCAATCTGATGTTTGTTTACAATCTTTGT
>BQNB010108968.1:1164-22852 GCA_026074375.1 Tanacetum coccineum | reverse complement strand
AGGTAAAAATGTTCAAAATCAGATTTAAATGAAGCCAATCTGTATAATGCTAAACAAAGTAGGTAGTATAAAATGACTGATTTGAAACCAAGTATGAAATGAAGTACATTTCAACGAACATCGATCTTAACATCTCAACCTATCATCATTATTAATGTTTTACAATTATGATCAATGATATAGACTTGATACAACCAATCTCGAGATTTCGAAAGTTCAAAAGAAGGGTTGGTACAACGTCGTGATTACCGCGGCTTGGAGCATTTGGATGTGTTCCGGAATGAGATGGTTTTTGGCGTCGTCAAGCATAAGAAGGACTCGATGTTCGATTTCATCGTGTCTCGAGCTTTCTTTTGGATGTCTCTAGGAATAAACAAATTGAGATGTGATTGGATAAGTTTCTTAAAAAGCCGTTGCCGTTAAACTCTTTGTAATTGTTGGTTTTTTTTTTTTTTTTAGCTCTAGCTCCTGTTTAGAGCTTGGTTATGAAAGTTCTCGTTCGAAAATAAATAAAATACAATATGGTTTTATTTATTTTGCAATACGTGTAACACTATAACGGTTTCATCAACTTTCCATTGGATCCTCTTCATTATGCTTTCCTTTGTTTCGTATCATCTATTACTTATTTTACTGTTGTGCCACTTTGCTACCTAGCTATTTACCATCAAAGACAATTAAGTTTTCCAATTTTAGAGCATCAGGTGTCGTAACACCGTAACACCATTTTTTGGATGCCACATCAGCGCCACATCAGCATAACACCAACACCAACACCACTCCCCTAATCATAACACCAAATAACACCACTCACCTCTTTATTTTCATAAAACACCCTAAACAATTATTTCATTCTTTTAACAAATTAACCATTTCATTCATAAAATTTAAATACACATTACAATACTAAAAAAAAAAACACACATTAAAAAAATACCGAAATTAAAAAAAAAAAAAAATACGCCCGTACGACTAACATCTTCGATGCTTCTTCAACCGCGCAAAATATGGTTCATAAGGTTTTGTTGTGAGACTATATGCGTATCATTGTCCTTAATTCTTATTGCTTTACGACGGTGGGTTGACACCGATCGATCCACCTGTTATTGGCAGTGACCTTGCAGATGAGATATACACATGTATTCAGCACAACCGACATATTAGATCTTCAAAAAACAGGTTATGCATTATGATACCAGCATACATGAATCTACGTAATGGTTGAACTTCGTATGTACGGGCCGGTTTTGAAATAAGTCCCTACGTCCTTGAGAACACGAAAGCACGTTCGACATCTTTCCGTGCACTTCTTGACGCTGTTTAAAGTACGTAATGCTTCGGATCATTGCAACCTGTTGAAAGATTTGACGAAACTTGCCCACTCTGGGTAAATTCCATCGGCCAAGTAATACCCATTACGATACTCAACTCCGTTTACCACATAACGAACCACAGGGCTAAGTCATCTTTTTTTAATAGGTCGATCGAATAAAAAGGAGAAATATCTAAAACATTAAATAACCATATTCGCACCCGTCATCCCATAAAACGCATGCAAAATCCACAAATCTTGCGAAGCTAATAGCTTCAAATCAGTTATATTAGGGGTTATTTTTTTATCTACCCCTAACCGATTGAACCTTAAAAAATCAGCCATGACCACTGGACTATTTTTCCATTCCATTGCATACAAGTCAATACTTCCAAGACATTCACCGCAAAACCAGAACATTGTTATGCATTGTTGTATATTACAACGACGTCAGATGTTGGCTTCTAAATACTTCGGCAAATACCAATTCAAAGATGCCATATTAAAAGAAAATAGAGCATCTCGTGCAATAATTGCTCACTCATTTGCAATATTCATCAAACGCGACAGGTGTTCTGTCGTATGCCATTTGGCGTATGACAGATGTGCACTTCAAATAGGAGCACTAATACTCAAACGAACCCTTACAATCGAGTTAGATTGAAGAAATGAAAATGTTGTGGATAATGATAGAGTATAACTTAAAATGCCATTGAAATTTATAGAAAAAGTGTTTACTCCTCAATACGAAAAGCTTCTTCGAAAATTATTATAACGTGTCACACCCCCGCCATAGTGCCTGAAACATCTCGGCGTAACATCATGGATATCATCACAACACAAAGGTGTCTACTATAGAGAAATCAAAAAATGAAGGGAAATAATCAAATGGACATTTTTGTCATGACAATACCCAACACAATATAAAGGAGTCTTGCATTACTAAATAATTCGTACACGAAACAACATAATCTAATACGTAACAGAGTCTCCGAACATACAAGAACAATCAAATAAATGCATAAATGAAAAACTAGAAAGACAACTTCCGCACAAGCGATGCCAGGTCTCTCTATCCACTTCTTCCTAACATCCTTCTTATCATCACGATACTCACCTTAAAATGATGCTTAAAAACGTCAACATAATGTTGGTGAGAGTCATAGGTTTAAGACACGAAAACCAAATCCAATTGTAAATTATTGTGATAATAAAGAAAACATTACAGGACAATAAATGAATTACCATACTGGCTAACATGCAAATCCAATCAATCACACAAATAACCGGCAAACGACTACAAGACGTCTCATATCGCACCAAGGTCCCTGTAGTTACTACTTACTTCCTAGCACACCACGGGATGCCAGTGCACTGATCGTCCAAACGACCCGGGCGAACCAAGGACTGCACCCCGCAGCCATGCGCACCCCTACAGAAACACGGACTCAGGTACACAACCTGGATCGACCACTCCACAACACTAACCTGGTACACCACAGACCCATAACCAGCCAGCCCACTGACCAGGATGCCGGACCCTAAACCCAACGGGCTAAATGAGGCACGTGGCAGCACCGAGCCGGAACCGGCGAACCTCAAAACCTTGGAACCCGAGTTAACCATGTACCGACGGACCACTACGCGCCGCGCGGGGAGCACCAGGCCCACCCTTGACCACAACAGACGGACCACCCACCGGAGACCTACACCCCTGACCCACTCGACCCAACAGCCGGCCAGTCGGAGACCAGAACCATACCAGGACCAGCGGGACACGATTGGCACCGCGTGCAGCACGAACGGACCAGGGACGCCACCCAGGCACCAGGTCCGCCAAACCACCCCAAAGACCCGGGCGTACTTAACAGCCAGACCACGGAAACCACAGGCTGCCCCTGTCGACCACGTCGTCGGCCGACCCCACCAAGTGTAGGGCAGGACCCACCACTCCACTCAGTTGTTGGAAACACACCGGGTTGGACCACCGCACCCCCTACACCCTAGGGAGACGGACCTCCGCCCGGACCGTACCACACAGTGTACTCGACCAACCCGATCCCTTAATCGATACAAACGGACCTGAAACCGTTCGTAGAGAGCCGGCATTACCAAGTACCACCGGCGGAAATTTCCCCAAAGCCGCCAAGGCAACCAAAACCCCACGCATTCATTCAACGCCGCACCAACCAACCAGGGCTAACCTCCACCCCGCCGTGAGTGATTTAGAGACGCCGACGCGGCGTTAGCACCGGCCCTCACGCAACCGACCATCAACGGACCATGAACACAGGGCAACCGCCGACAGCCACAGCCCCCGCACTTGATGGAAGTAGCCGGGTTTTGCCCCCTATCCCAGGTCACCGGCACCGCGCCGGGACCGTCCAAAGGCACCACCAGTCCGGCAGATATTAACGTAGCACCGGACCCGGTTGGGGCCGTCGGCTAAGGTGTGATTTATTTTGGATTCGGTACACCGCACCCAGCCTCCTACCGAAAGCTGTCGATACAGGGCGACCAAGGCACCGTCACGACAGGCAACTCGACCCCCAGGTGTAACCCGTGCCGAGGATACTCTCAAAGTAACCATCCTGTCCGCTAGGACCACATTACCAACCACAAACAGCCATGGATAACCCGCAGTGTGGATCCCCCCAGACTATTAGTTTCACACTTCTCAATATCACATCACAAACATGTAATCACACAAACATACAATAGTCACGGTATGGTTCCATGCATCTTTGACAACGCATTTATCACAGTAATCAAAAAATTTCCAAACACTTTGCATCATTTCCACCCCAATAAATCATGTATTGAAGCATTTAATATAGTTAAGAAAAATTTAACCGAAGCCCCAATTTTAGTTGCCCCCGATTGGGACCTACCATTTGAAATTATGTGCGACGCGAGTGATTACGCGGTAAGTGCAGTCTTGGGGCAATGTAAGACCAAACATTTTCAGCCTATATACTATGCAAGTAAGACCATGACAGATGCTCAAGCACATTACACTACAACGGAAAAAAAATTATTAGCCATCGTGTATGTTTTCGAGAAATTCCGGCCTTATTTAGTCTTGTCAAAGACCATAGTGTATACAGACCACTCGGCTCTAAAATATCTTCTTGCTAAGAAAGATGATAAGCCGAGATTGCTCCGGTGGATTCTCCTACTCCAAGAATTTGATGCCATTATTCGTGATAAAAAAGGAGCGAAGAATCTTACGGCTGACCATTTATCAAGATTAGAAAATCCTCATCAAGGTGATCTCGAGAAAAGGAAATTACCGAAACATTTCCTTTCGAGACCTTTGGAATGATATCATTTCGTGGTGATTCCAGTACCCCATGGTTTGCCGACATTGCAAATTACCATGCGGGGAATTTCGTTGTAAAAGGGATATCGTCCCAATAAAAGAAAAAGTTCTTTAAGGATGTTACGCATTATTTTTGGGACGATCCCTACTTGTTTAGGATTGGTGCGGATCAAGTGATTAGACGATGTGTTTACGGCCAAGAAGCCATTGATATCCTCACGGCTTGCCATAATGGACCCACCGGGGGACATCATGGTGCGAATTACACCGCTAAAAAAGTCTTTGATTCCGGTGTCTAATGGCCAACAATTTACCGCGATGCCCACTACATGGTTAAGTCATGTGACTCATGTCAACGTCAAGGAAAAATCTCGCAAAAAGATGAAATGCCTCAAAATGCAATTCAAGTATGCGAGATCTTTGACGTGTGGGGCATCGACTTTATGGGACCGTTCCTGTCTTCTCAAGGGAACAAATACATTCTCGTAGCCATTGATTATTTGTCTAAATGGGTTGAAGCAAAAGCGCTCACCACTAATGATGCTCGTGTTTTCGTTAAAATTTTAAAATCTCTCTTCGCCTGATTTGGAAATCCTCGTGCTATAATTAGTAATCGCGGTACCCACTTTTGCAATGACCAATTTGCAAAGGTCATGCTTAAGTATGGAGTTACTCATCGTCTTTCTACCGCGTATCATCCATAAATGAGTGGACAAGTGGAGGTTTCAAATCGTGGTTTGAAACGTATTTTAGAAAGGACCGTAGGTGAAAATCGTGCTTCATGGTCCGATAAGTTAGATGATGCTTTATGGGCCTTCCGTACCGCTTTCAAAACACCCATCGGGTGCACTCCTTATAAGCTCGTGTACGGAAAGGCTTGTCATCTTCCTATTGAACTTGAACACAAGGCCTATTGGGCCTTAAAACATTGTAATTTTGACCTTAAGACCGCGGGTGATCATCGGAAAGTTCAAATGAATGAATTAAATGAACTCCAGGATCAAGCTTACGAGAATTCTTTAATCTACAAAGAGAAAACGAAGAAGATTCATGACTCCAAGATTAAGAACCGCGTTTTCAACGTTGGTGATCGAGTTCTTCTCTTCAATTCTCGATTAAAGATTTTCTCGGGCAAGCTCAAAACCCGTTGGACCAGACCATTCACCGTTGCTCAAGTTTTCCCTTATGGAACCATCGAGTTATCTCAAACCGATGGACCAAATTTCAAGGGGAACGGTCATAGACTTAAGCACTACTTTGGAGGGGACATACCATCGATGGTTGTCTCGGATATCCAAACTTTCCCCATGGACCACTAAATTCGGGGTCGAGTCAGGCTCGTGACTCGGTTATCAAAAACAAGCGCTTCACGGGTGGCAACCCATGCTTATCCCTAGTATATTAGTATAATAATTATGAATAAGTGTGATGTGAGGAGGCTCTCCTCTTCCTTTCGTGTGTTTCGTGTTTTGTGTTTTATGTCCAAGATTGCCCCAGATTTTGAAGGCTCTCGTGCTCGTGGTTTTGTCCATCGTTCACTTGATCTTTAATCCTTCGCACACTTATATACGGGAATCCGATATCCTAGATCTTGTTGATTATAGTTTATCTATTATCATAAGTAATAAACGGCTTTAGATTTGCGTAGAGACCCCTTAATATTTGGATTATGCCTTGAAATTAATATGGGGGTGACTGTCTCACATTGAGGACAATGTGTAGTTCTAGTATAGGGGGATCTTTCGATTCGATCTTTCTTGCATTTGCCTTGTCTTCACGTAACCCCGTTTTACCACCAAAAATAGCAAAAATATGTGATTTTAAGCCAAAATTTAAATTTTTCAAAAATAGAATAAGTGTTTAGACACGTAGTTTTGTCTTTTTAAGGAATAAATTTTGACTTGATCGAGCATGTTGCGCTCTAGCTTGCCCCTTAACTTATATAAATTTAAGCTTTTGCTAGTCTTTTATACAAGAAGCTTTAAAACACGAATTCTAGCTTGAAAAAGCCAAGAATTTGCAAGTTTCCATGTTAGACTTTAAATATGCAAATCTTGTTTTATTAGACTAAGCATTCGCGAATCTTTTTATTAAAGATTTTAAATTTGCGAAGAACGAGAAATGATAGAGTTTTATATAAGTTAGATGCTAAACATAGAGTAGTTGGAACTCTTTAAGGCTCATAAAGGTTAATTGTGGTTTTTTACTTCCATCAACTTAATAAACGTTATATAATTGTTGAATATATAAAGTTACTTTAGGTTTTTGCGATTCTTAGTTTAAATCACTTCGTAGAGATTCCTTCTGGTGAAAGTAAGGTACACATCGAGGTTTTGTTAGTGTTGTGGGGAAATAGACTCCTGGACCATGGTCGGCTCGCATACCGATGTGGCAGTTGTTAAAAGACCACAGGACTTAAAATTTGGCTAATAATAATAAGTTATGTAATAAACCGAAGCCGAAATAAGACCAATACCTCTTGCCGCTCACAACCGATGTGGTAGTCGTTTAAAGGATGGAGGAAATAATAATAATAAAATTGTAGGCTGATAAAAGTTTACTGCATCTTGCCGGCTCACAACCGATGTTGCAGTCTTCTAAATAAGGCACATAGTAATAATCCGAGACTGATAAAAGTTTGCTGCATCTTGCTGGCTCACAACCGATGTTGCAGCCTTCTAAAAGGTCGAGGAAATTACCGAGGTCGAAATATGTTTGCTGCATCTTGCCGGCTCACAACCGATGTTGCAGCCTTCAAAAGGACCGAGGTTTAATAATGTTGCAATAATAACAATAATAAAGCCAATTTCGACTCCGAGGTTATCTAAAAAGGATAACCCCTAAATCGTGCGAAATTAGAACTTTAATGAGGACCTTATCCTCACCATATCGTCTCTTTAGGAAAGGATTTCAAACTAATTATGGTCTAATCCGGGTTTACTTTATAAAAATAATACATTAATTCATTTGTCACAAATAATAATAATAAAATCTTTAGCGGATTTAGGAAATAAAGGAGCAAAAAGTTAAAGTTTTTACTTACACAATTAACGTTTATGAGTAGTATTAGCACTAAGGTATGAGCTAGAACATACTATCTTTGAAACTAAGTCGTCAACCATCACACTACTGATAACGTTAAGGGTGACCGCACAACGCACATCTGACCTCTATGCATCAACCTTGAAAACACTTTAGAAACATATATCTAAATTGAATATTAACTGGATTAGGTCGTGTCCGGATGTTGTTGCGTTGCTTGTTTAATCTAGATCTTTGCTACATATCACCTTTTCTTAAGGTGAGTTCTTGTAGCCCCACATTTTAACTATTTTCCGTTGGAGGAAAATGATACTCAAATCTGTTTTGAACTTGTTTTCATTACTGTGCAAAACTTTTTATCTCTTTAGATAATGTTATGTGTCTTTGACTGCTATGTGAACGACATGAGTTTTGGTTGAACTTACTGTGTGGATCTTATCTTGTGATCTTGTAAATCTTGTGAACTTGTGGATCTTCCGCCCTATGTATAGCTCAAGCTGGTAGGCTTTATGTGTGAGTAAACTGAGAGCTAGAACTTTGAGAAGCGTTGGTATCATTTTGGTTATGTATCTACGGATCTATGATAGCAAGGAGTTGCTATGTTGGTATCTAATCTATTGCATGTATTCACTGTCATATTGCACAATTGTCCACTACTTAAAACTATGGCACAACAATATTATCATACCTATGAGCTCACCAACGTTATGTTGACCCTTTTCGAGTATCATTTTTAGGTGTTGTTAATGATCAGTGAAGTCAAGTTGTAAGTTTTAGCAGACTTTAAGAGCATCTTGTATGTATCATAATTTGAGAGATCTTGCATTAAAACTTTATTTGAACTTAAGCATTTTGGTGATTTTTATCTTGAGATTAGTATCACCTCCTGCGTGGGAAATTTGGTTGTAAGCTTTGAGACTATGTGATGTGTTCTTTGATGTATCTTCAATCAAGTTCTTACTTGGGGTCGGATAATGTCACGACACTTTAAAGAATGCATTTTAGTTTTTCTCTATCTTGTATCTTGTGTTGTGAAAATTAATTCTCCGTCACGCCTCGCGTTTCCGCCTAAGTCGGGGTGTGACAGATTGGTATTCAGAGCCAAGGTTATAGAGAACTAGGTGGTTTGGCCTAGACTATAATCTAAGAACCTTCATATAGTTGCATTATAGGATCTATGTGCGCGGTGTTCCGCTTATACTTGCTTCCATGGTTTCATCGTTTATCGCATTAGAAAAGTCAATCGTTGAAATGTGTGAGCTCAATAAGAGTACAAATGGGAAAGGATATAGGTATAAATACGGTGGCCAACGTAATTATAAATGTATCACAACTCACGCGTATTTGGTAATATCATTCACACAAATCAGTGTCGACACCTTAGGACCGTATACACCCACACGTCAAGTAAAGCATAAAAGTAATAGACGAGAGCGATCCAAACAAACATACAAAAACGCGGCATGCTGAAGGGGGGCGCCAGGCAGGGGAGGACCGGCCACAGGCGACACACACACACACAAGGAACAGGCGCGACACGACACAACACAAGGACACACAAAGTAATCGTTCAGTTTTTGGTATCATTCGTTAACTTGGTTAGTTTACCTTGGCTAAATCATTACTTTTGTATTAATTATGATGTTTGAAGGCTAATACCTTCGGATATTAGCCATTATTATGAAGATCTTAATGTTTGGTTTGTTTATCTTGATTTCTTAGTTTATCATTGAATTGATTGTTTATGTTTATCAATATACTTGTTTACGTGCTTTTGTATGCGACCTATCATTCAACCGGATCTAGTGATACGGACCAAGTAATCTAGATGCCAGGATAGCTCTTGATATAGTGATTTATACATCTAGACTAATAGGATCACAATTAATGACCTATCTTTGCCCTTAGACTGTGAGCTTAGTTGGACCATAATGTGACCTTGGTATCAACGAGTACGTTCTCAATTAATTGGTAAAGACTTGGTTAGTGGACTACTACTGCATGAATTGCCATTAAGCAGTAAGTGGGTAAAGTCTCTATGAGTTAGGGTTTAACAAGATCATCATAGCTTTAATCCCTAAGATAGATTATAATCAGCAAATAAGGATGCTTTATGCGGATGCGTTTAATTGTGACAGAATTCTACGTGTCTAGGTCTTAGGAAGAAGTAATGCCTAAGTCTTAAGAATGATAAGCTGCCTCGAGATAAGTAATCGTTGCACTAAATAAACAAACCAACATTATGATTGGATTAATAATGGTTAATACGGTTTTCTTATATTTGGCTAGACCGCTCTTTTATCTTCTGTTAATTTGCTTGCGTGTGTTTTAGTGTCTTGAATTGATTTTAGTCACCACAAAACCTGTGCTGGTCTCTCAGGCTGAAAACCCCCTTATCCATTAGATTTAGGATTAACATAGCTTTAGGATAGGTTTAGCATAGATTAGACTAACTTAGATTAGTAAAACCAAAGTATTAATAAATTGAAAGTGTTCCTCGCTCTTAGTGATTGACACCTTACTTACCACGAAACTCCCACCGACCGGGTACATTTCTCGTTAAAGTGTTGTTTTTGGTTAAGTCGGCAAAATATAAATTTAAAACTTGAATCATAATTTACAACCACACAATGACACACCAGCTAGGTTAGTTCCTCATCTAGTTACCCCTGAAAACAGAAGGATTGAGAGGTACATCTATGGCCTTGCTTCATAGATACGAGGGATGGTTGCAGCAATAGAGCCAACGATAATTCAGAAGGCTGTGCAAAAAGCTGGTACGCTAACTGATGAAGCTATTAGGAATAGATCACTAAAGAAGAACCCTGAGAAGATAGGGAATAGTGGAGAGCCTAGTAGGGATAGGAATGTGAAAGATGATAACAAGAGAACTAGGACTGTAAATGCTTTTGCTACAACCGCTAACCCGGTGAGGAGAGAGTACACTGGTGCAACTCCTAAGTGTGCAAACTGTAACCTGCACCACTCACCCGAGTCGCCTTGTCGTGCTTATTTTAACTACAACCTCCATGGGAATCTTGCTATGGATTGTAGAGTAGTACTGTCACACCCCGCCTAGGCGGAAACACGAGGCGTAACATCATGGATATCATCACAACACAATGGTGTCTACTATAAAGAAATCTAAATGAAGGAAATAATCAAATGGACACTATGTGTCATGACAAGACCCAATAGAAGATAAGGGAGTCTTGCATTACTAAAGTAATGTCATACACGAAACAAAATGATCCAAATACTAACAATCTCCAACAAACAAGTATCAAGAAAAACAAATGTCATAACTGAAAAGACTAGAAATGACAACTCCACAAGCAATGCCTAGGGTCTCTCTAGCCACTCTTCCTAACATCCTTCTTATCATCACGATAAAATCCAAACTACGCATTAATGTGATAATAAAGAAAACATTGCAGGACAATAAATGAACTATCATACAGGCTAGCATGCACAACCAATCCAATACAATCCAATAACATAATTTCCCAGTAATGATTTATAAGACCTCTCAATCGTACCAAGGTCCCTGTGGTTACACCCTTAGCCCCGGCCGTGGATACTCTCAAAGTAACCATCCTGCCCGCTAGGCCACAGTAACTTCCACTAAACAAGCATGTATACCCCAGGTTATACCCCCTGACTAGTTCATAATTCTCAATATCACATCACAGTAAACTGAGCCACCACATACATATTCAACGTATAGTGCATGCATCTTTGACAACACATTATCACAGTAATTAAAACATTTCCAAAAACTTTGCATCATTTCCACCCCTATAAATCATAAGAAAAGAGGGGCTATGAAACTCACCAGATGCTTTGCAGCTTCCACAAACACTAGTACAAATCTAAACAATCAAAACAAACACGTGTTACTCGCTACTAAGCCAAAATGCTTAAGCACATATACCAAGTCATATGATGGATGTCTAAGGATTTATATTACCCTCATGGGTCAACCACCCACACCTCCCATCCATTAACCAATTGTTTACCACCCTTTTTCAAAGTTCAACAATTTACCCGAAAATGCAGAATTTTAGTGTCACTTTACCATTTTCTAAACCACACCTACTGACCTTTATAAATTTTACCAAATATCACAGGTTCAATATCATGTGTTTACTATATCCACGATTTTTCTACTAATTTATTTCCCTTCTTAAGTGCCCCAGATAAAATTAAATGTTTAACTACTCAGTTTCAGATCTGATCACACACTAAAAGGTTTGGACCTAAAAACTATACTTAAACTCCAAATCAGAAGCTCTACTTTGGGGGATTTTTAATAGACACATAGAACTAAACTCCTGTAGGATTCCTAATCCTAATTCAAATTTTAAGTGGGGGTTTTACACCTCATAATCTGACATAAATCTGACTCGAATTTACTGCTTTGACAACTTCTCTCGTAACCAACATTTGAATGAATTCCCGACCTTAAAAACTTTCGAGGCCGGATGTTCTGGAAACCCGACTCTCTAAGCTACATCATAGACACTGTAAACTTGACAAAAGCTATTACCATCATTGAGATAACAGCCAAACAACACAGCCCTAAATTCTGCCCTAATCTAAATCAAGTTCTAACGCGATCTAAACCCTAACGAATACACCCATATGATCCTAATTAAACCCTAATCATTCTAACACATTAAATATCATTAATAGTCTGAATTTTAATGAAAACCAAGAATTCCCTCATTGATTTTGTACTTGATTACATAAAATAACTAGGATTGAGTGTACTTACCTTGATTACTAGGTCCTAACATCAATTCTTGGCTAGCTCTTGATCAAGATTCTTGGTTCCTTGTTCTTAGGGATGGAAAGTCGACACAAAGGGTTATGGGGGCTGAGTTATTTCGTTCTAGGGGCTTAGGTAGATAATGGACCTCAAATTTGGGTTTAGGACTTTTACCTTAAGGGCTAAACTAGTCCTAGCCCAACACAAATTCTATTTTAAATAAAACATTTTTTTCTTTTAAAACCGGACACACCCTTTATTATATATATATTATTATTATTTTTTATATTAAATTATTAATTAACTAATTTACTTCATTACCTTAAGTTTTTATAAAAACCTAAGCTAGTTTGATTAAACCTTTTTATTTAAACGCTACTTACTAAACTTTCTAAATATAACTTTCATTTCACCAAACCACTTTCTATTTTTTAGAAAGTTTGCTACAAACTTCTATATTTCACTCACCTATTTCATTCTAAAGATGCCACACTTCCCATAAAAACGCTAAACACTTATCATCCAACATTGACGACATTACATGCAATAACTCCATTCCTTTCCATTATCACTTAACGTGAACAAATGGAATACTCATTACCCAACACAAACATACTTAAAATGAGATGCCATACACCTCAAAATGATATCATGCACATACTTAACTCACTTAGCACACGTAAAATCACATAGCACAACACTTAAACACATAAAATAAACTCTTAACCATTTCTAAAGGTATAATCTAACCTGCTCAAATCACGGTTGTCACATTATCTCCTCTTTAAGGAAATCTCGTCCCGAGATTTAACTAAGCCGATTTCAACAGCACATATACAAATATCGAGAATACTTAAACTTTATATGTCTTTCCTTAGTGAACTCAGGACCAAAACTCTTTGAATTCTAATTCCAACGAACTTTCACAAGTGATATCTTACTACGCTTCAAACTCCTAATCCCACGGTCCATAATCTCTACCGGTTCCTCAACAAAACGTAAAGTCTTGTCGATTTTGATTTCATTCAACGGCACATGCAAATTAGCATCCGCCAGACACTTCTTTAGATTTGACACATGAAAGGTGTCATGCACGCTACTCAACTCCTCAGGTAACCTCAACCTATAAGCTACAAGGCCAATCCTTTCAAGGATCCCAAACGATCCTACATATCTTGGTGCTAACTTACTCTTTTCCAAAATGAACTAGGACCTTCCAAGGCGTCACCTTTAACAATACACGATCTCACCACCTCAACTCTAACGCTTACGCACAAATCAAACATAGCTCTTTGGATGATCTCTTGCCAGTTTGGCCTTTCCTTTACCAACACTACCTTATCAGTTGTTTCCTGTACTAGTTTGGGTCCAATCAAACTACTTCGTCCAATCTCTGCCCATATAACAAGTGATCTACATTTCCTACCATACAAAGCTTCAAACGGAGCACACCGAATGCTCAATTGATAACTACCACCAAAATCGATAACACATGCCCTCATTATATCCTCCGAAAGTCCGTATCATACGTTCACTTTGACCATCCGCTTGAGATGCTAAGACATACTCAAATCCAATCGCGTCACTAACACTTTATGCAGGCGTCTGCCAAAATCCACGAGGTAATATCATCTAAATCTGAGTTGATCCTCACCAGAATTCCATTCCTTGCTATTCTCCTCATCATATAAATTCATTGCCAACTTTCAACATCTTGAAATCTTCTTGTATATCTAGAAAAATGAGCTTACTTGTCAGTCATCGACCAACACCCAAATCACATCAGACACACTACTTTTGACCTTAGGAAATTTTACTTGAATAAAATCCCGGTGATTCTATCTCGCATTTTCACATCAAGTATCTTAGGCTGTTTCAGCAAGCCAAAGTCTTTGACCTCGTAGCTTTCACCTCTAAACATATTCAAGCAATTGCTAACATAGGTAACTATATCCTTTTCTACACCGTGGCTACAATACATGTCTCCAAGGTAAAATACGACTATTCGCTCTCGGTATGTTCCAAGTACCCTTGGATGCATGAGCCTCATCCCATTATACTAACTGTTCCTCACAGTCCCTACTAACAGAACTCATATACGATCCAAAAAGAACAAACTCTCGTCCTCCTTTTTTCCCATATGTCAATCTACCCATGAAGCCTTTCTGTGACTACATTCTCTTCTTGAATCGCCTCCCTTTTGGGATGCCAATATCATTCCCTTACTCCATACTGACTGGTCCAAGTCCATCGTTCAACAAGTCATAGACGTCTAGGGTTTCACTCGTTCCGTCCTTATAACGGCATCAATCACCACATTTACCTTACCTGGATGGTAGCGAATTTCATACTCATACCTACTGTACAATTTAATCCATAAAGTACAACCATCATCTGCTCTCTTTTCAATTTGTTGGTCCAGGTCACGCAGCATTTCTGCTAGCGCAGCGTCTCTACCTTTGGACGTCTGCACTTGAAGTAGCCAATATCTTGTCCTTAAAGCAATTAACCACTGGATAGGTCATGGACATTGAATCTTTCTCGGTCTTCGTTTCAACCTAACTCCCTTTCCTAACTCAACACACAGCCACACATTCGATTATCGAATGGCGACACACAAATCAGATCTTCAAGTCTGGAAAGCCTCTTTTGTTCTGCGCCTTACTCATACTTCTGATTTCCTCTTTCATTAGGGAAAGTAATGGGTGTTAACCAATCTTAGAAAATTTTCAATAAAACGTAGGTAGGTACCTGCCAATCCTAAGAATAAATCATAAATCTCAGAATGTGTCGTAGGTACTATTTCCTATTTCTTCACTACCTCACTCTTAGATAAGCTTAGCATACAACTTCGCCTTCTTCAGTAATTCCAAACACTAACTCAAATAAACTCATGCTTCTCTTCTTAACAACGACACTAAAGTGCTCCCCACATAAAAATTACTAGGTCGTATGAAACTTCACATATCTTGCACTCTGAAGTTGTTCAGCACCAATTCTTCATTTTCCGAGGGGCTAAGACGAATAATGGATACTTTTCGCGACTGGGCGTCATTCGTAAGTCTAATATACGCGGAACTCACTTGTCATTTGCGGTTTCATTGACAAATCTTTCAAAACACATCAATATAATCTCGTACGAAACGGAATATCACTCAATTTCGGTTCATCTACCTTTGTGTTCATTAAGGTTTTCACGACTCTTTGAGTACATTCACCATGAACCCGACGTATCTCATCACCTTCCAACGGTATTCTAACCACATTCTCATGACATACCATCACAACTTCCTCTTGGACAACCAGTCCATTCCTACAATCACATCACAGCTTCCACGATTCAACGAACTCCAAGGGTTACGAACAATCGAAAGGAATAACAAACAATATCGAAATCAAAGGCTAGAATTCATAAAGGAAGATTCACATATCAAAATAGACGTGGATCAAATGACCTAAGAATCCTTTAAAAGAAAGGATACGTATATGCACTGAGCAAAAACGCAACGAAAGAAATCAATAGACGTACCACGACAAATGAACAAACAAAAATAACAATACGAAAGACGGAAATCCTTATACCAATTATCGACTTTACTCGAAAGACCAAATTAAATAATGTTTTTTTATAAAAATCAATTTAAATTAAGAAAGTTACTTTAAGTATAAAAATCATTTTAAATAATAAATAAAATTATCTTAAATTTAATCTTTATAAAATTCATTCTGGTTGTCAAAAAAAAATCTAAAGATGGTTATCTAATGGTATATCGTACCTTACCACTATGAATCACTTTTAAAAAAAAACCTAAGCTTTATTAAATAAAATAAAATGTAATTAAACCATTTAAAAAATTTCATATCCTATTTTGTATAGACCATTTAAACTATATTCCTATTTACAAAAGATCATTTTAAACGACAGTTTTTCTCAAACACTTAACACAATACTTCCCAAAGAGTTTTTTTATAATTAGACATCAATTATGAAATAGTTACTCAATACAAAGGACACCATAATACCAACATGGATATAAAAAGACCTGTACAACTCTACACGCAATTCCATCTTTGAAAACGAAAGAAAATAACCAGGAACGTATACTCAAATAAAATCAAAACGAGACTCGTACAAGAAAACTCATAAAGAAACGTTACGTACCCAAAAGTTAAACATAAGGTTATCCTAAATAATGATCCAAGAGCAAACCTAAAAGCAACGATACTAACATTCGCCAACGGTACGAAACCAAGATATACCAAAAAGGGAGTAATGTTTTCACGCTAAAATACGTGAAACAATTAGTGCTTAAAGAAACGTTTGATACTCATACGAGTAATCAATGCAACGAAAGAACTAACGAAATGCGCCTATATCCGAAAGAGCAGATTCCGAACAACCAATATGCATCGAGACATCGAATAGGAAAATCAGGTATCCTTTACGAACAAAGGTACAATGAAGGGATGCAAAACTTTAGACTTAGGAAAATCCGGACAAACAACCGAGAGCAAACGAGCAACCTCTATAATAGCAATTACTAGTATCACATAATACAAGATAGATAGGAAACTACTATCTTTTACCAACTCAACCTTAACATATCCTCCAATTAGGGTATAGAGAATAATTCTTTATCCATACCACCTATCCTTCTCTTTGAAATCACATATCAAACAAAGAATAACATATTAACACTACCAACCACCTTACGAAACCAAACACAAATAAATGGCAATCATGGTCACAAGAATACGTGTGGTGATGCCTTATAATCATTTAGCCACCATAATTATAAGTGGCTCCTTTCACACTGTGACTTTACTTCCAAGATTACCCATTCAATCATAATTCACATATAAGCGCATATACCACATTGCACATCTTAACCACTCTAACTAACACATAAAAGGATGCTCCACAAACACTACTTACGTATCCAAATAAGTCGAAACGACATAAAGGAACGAAATCTCAACAACAATTCCAAAACAAATATCCAAAAGAAATTAATCAATAACAACAAGACGAGTTAAAGGATGGATAAAACCTTTATGCTGTGCCCTCCGCTTGGGTTTGACTTCCTCCGCAAGAATCACCCAACTTCCCAGGTCCAGCTCTACTTACGCGCCTCCGACCAACGACAACTATCAATCTCCTCGTCCTCAAGAGGCTCCTCTTATGGATTCCTTATAACGCTTAAGTTCCAGTGGGAAAACAGTTCCCCAACAAACTCCTTACGGGAGAGGAAAAACATATCGTTAAAATACTAAAAGTAATGACATATCATATCAGATAAGGAAGAAAAAATAACTAAAGTGAAAACTAACAAACTAGGAAAATATAAGCTATGCAATATAGGGGAAGCATAGCAGTTATAGCATTAAACACTTAAGCCCTAAATCATCGACATAAGATTACCCCAAGTTATAGTCTAGGCTCAACCACTACTCTCTATAACAAAGGCTCTGATACCAATCTGTCACACCCCCCTAGCAAAATACAGCGTAACATCATGGTATTAATCACAATCAATGGTGTCTACTATAAAGAAATCTAAATTAAGAAATAACATATGGACACATGTGTCCTTGACAATACCCACACTATATAGGGATCTTGCTTTACTAATGTAATGTCATACATGAAATAAAATGATCAAAATACTAACAATCTCTAACAAACAAGTATCAAGCAAAACAAATTTCATAATTGAAAAGACTAGAAAAGAAAACTCCACAAGCAATGCCTAAGGTCTCTCTAGCCACTCTTCCTAACATCCTTCATATCATCACGATACTCACCTGAAAATGATGCTTAAAACGTCAACATAAAGTTGGTGAGAGTCATAGGTTTAAGACCCGATATAAAATCTAACTACGCATTACTATTATAATAAAGAAAACATTGCAGGACAATAAATGAACTATCATACAAGCTAACATGCACAACTAATCCAATACAATCCAATTATATGATTTCCGAGTAACAATTTATAAGACGTCTCAATCGTACCAAGGTCCCTGTAGTTACCCATAAAGCCCCGGCCGTGGATACTCTCAAAGTAACCATCTGTCGCTAGTCCACAATACCTTCCACTATACAGCCCTGGATACCCACAGTGACCTCCCCTGACTAGTTTCATATTCTCAATATCGCATCACAAACATGTACACAGAACAAAACAATAGTCACGTATGAGTCCATAGCATCTTTGAAAACACATTATCACAGTAATCAAATAACATTTCCAAACCTTTGCATAATTCCATACCACCCAATAAATCAATCAGAAAAAGGGGTTTACTGAAACTCACCAATGCTATTGCAAGCTTCGCACAAACTACTACCAAATCTAAACAATAAAAACAAACTCGGTTAATACGCTACTAAACCAAAAGCTTAAAGCAATTTAACAATCATATGATGGGATTTCTAAGGAGTTAATTACCCCTCATGGGATCACACCCCGACACTATGCCACGTCATTAACCAAATCGTTTTACATACTTTTTCAAAGTTTTCAACAACAATTTACCCCGAAAATGCCAGAATTGAGTGTCACTTTACCATTTTCTAAACCACACCTACTGACCTTTATAAATTTTACCAAAAATCACAGGTTCAATATCATGTGTTTACTATCTCCATGATTTTTCCACTAATTTATTTCCCTTCTTAAGTGCCCCAAATAAAATTTTAACTACTCATTTTCTGATCTGGTCGGCACACTAAAAAAGTTTTTGGACCCAAAAACCATACTAGACTCCATATATCAAAAGCTCTCCTTTGGGAAATTTTTAATATACACATAGAACTAAACTCCTGTAGGTTGGCTAATCCTAATTCTAGTTTTAAGCGGGGGTTTTACACCTCGTAATGTGATCTAAATCTGACCCGAATTTACTGCTTTGACAACTTTTTTTTTCTCGTAACCAACAATTAAATGACTTCCCGACCTTAAAAACTTTTGAGGCAGGATGTTTTGGAAACTAAACTCTCCGAGCTACATCATAGACACCAGAAACTAGACTCTCTGAGCTACATCATCGAGATAACAGCCGAACAACACAGACCTAAATTATGCCCTAATCTAAATCATGTTCTAACGCGATCAAAACCCTAACGAATACACCCATATGATCCTAATTAAACCCTAATCATATCTACCAGCCATAAAATAACATTAATATCTGAATTTTTGAAACCCTAGAATTCCATCCGATGATTTTGTTACATGATTACATTAAACTAACTAGGATTGAGTGTACTTACCTTGATTACTAGGTCCTAACATCAATTCTTGGCTAGCTCTTGATCAAGATTCTTGGTTCCTTGTTCTTAGGTATGGGAAGTTGACACAAAGGGTTATGGGGGCTGAGTTATTTCTTCTATAGGTGCTTTTAGGGTAGGATAATAGACTAATATATGTGTTTAGGGCTTTATCTAAGGCTAAACCATCCTAGCCAACACAAATTCTATTTTAAATAAGACATTTTTTTTCTTTTAAAATCGGACGCACCCTTTATTATATATATTTTTATTAAATTATTAATTAATTAATTTACTTCATTACCTTAAGTTTTTATAAAACTAATCTAGATTGATTAAAAAACCTTTATACTTAAAACCGCTACTTACTAAGGAGGGGGGGGGGGCGTGGTTTCTAAATATAACTTTCCATTTCAAAACCAAAAGGCCATTGATATGTTTAGAAAGTTTGCTACAACCTTCTATATTTCACTCACCTATTTCATTTCCAATATGCCACATTTCCCATAAACCTAACAACTTAATCAACCAACTAATGTACGTAGCAATAATGTCAATACCCCGTCCTTTTCCATTATCACTAACGGAACAAATGGAATACGCATAATCCAACATAAACATACTCAAAATGAGATGCCCATACACCTTAAAATGATATCATGCACATACTTAACTCATTACACACATAAAAATCACATAGCACAACACTTAAACACATAAAATGAACTCTTAGCCATTTCTAGAGGTATAAACTAACCTGCTCAAATCACAGTTGTCACAAGTACCTTGGGCATCTTGCTAAGGATTATAGAGTAGTACCTAGCATCCTGAACTGACTCTATCTTTTCAATCCAATAGGTAAAGACTATAGCACCTCCCTTCTCGTCATACTCTTTTGGGTTACAAGCTAAAAACTCCTTGTATGAACAACCCCTTCAGTTGTTGTTCACAATGACATTCCTAACATCACCCTAGATGTTGTCATTAACGGCATTTCCATTTTGATTCCTATTGTTTCCCTGATTCTTACCATGGTTGCCTAATTGAGCAAAGATAATAGGGAGTAAGTTTTGCAGCTATTGTGCAATGATAGTGGAGAAGTCGAGGACTCATCAACACCATCATTCACGCTCTATTATACCAGACCACCTACTTGACCACCTGTTCTTCAATCCACCACTACCCTGATCACCATTGCCCTCTAGTTCTTCCACTTCCTTTACCAGTCCGTCCAACCGTCCTGTTAATACAAATATTCGCGCAGAAACGATATTAATATTTAATGATGTTCATGTTTTGATAATAACAATTATAATGTCATATCTACTAAAAGTTTACGTAAACAATTATTTTGTCAAAAGTTTACTTGAACGATGACAAATTAACTTAAGGTATGAAATATGTCATTATTAAAACATAGTTAATGATCAAATAAAATCTTATCATTTTGCATAAACTCTTTCTAATCAAATGATTTAAGTTAACACATGATTAATTATAAGCTAGTTATATTAATCATGCAAGACAAAATAAGATTAACCATAAGTGGAAACAATCTTTCCAAATCTTTTCAAATCTAGAAAATCTTTCCTTATTGGTGATAAGAAATATTTTGTTCAAGAAGAATCTAATAAACTAGTTTTATTAAGTACAAAATAATATTTTGTATAGATTTGAGGTTAATCACAAAATGACAAATGCTGTTCCAGCTCTACCCACGGATCCACCAAATACACAGGACGGATCTAGGCAATAGTGGATCCGTGAGTCGCACAGACCAGCTATCTGGGACAGATTTGAATTTTAAAGGCTTGCCTATAAATAGCAACCTTAAGCTTTTATTTTAAACAACTCTTGACAAATATTTTTCACATACATCTTTTATCTTTTATGTGGTATCTCCTATATCATAACACGGGGTCGATTCTTGGATTTGGCTAGTTTCTAGAGAGAGAAACACTTGAGAGA